>JAAAKL020018144.1:0-10343 GCA_010016065.2 Carybdea cf. marsupialis auct. non (Linnaeus, 1758)
TCAAATATTATGGTTTCTAAAAGGCTCCTAAATTCACAAAAAAAGGTATTGTAGTTTCTCCCATTTGTACTAGAAGGAGGGGGACGATATATTACAATTAATCGTAGAGCGTGAGGTCTGGTCATAGACATATCCATTACCTCAAACGAGTTGAATTTTGACACTGTATTCGGCTTGAACATTAATGGTTTCTTATGTATCACACCAACTCCACCCCCAGTGGATCCTCTGTCGACGTGTTTGAAAAGGTAGCTGCTAGGGGTAGCATTTCTTACTGAAAACTCATCTTTCTCTCCCTGTAGCCATGTTTCGGTTACGGCTAAAAGATTCAATGTTAGAATCCATAATATATTGATGTATACTTAGAGACTTGTTTCGTATGGACCGAGCATTCAACAAGCATACTTTGCTTTTCATGGGCAAGTGGAGAATAGCATCATTCCTATCGTATTCCTTGAATGCATTGTTTTGTATCCTTATGACATTGCTGTTATTCTGGTTATTTCGAGAAAGCATTGTTACAACTGAACGTCCATTGTCGATGACTGTAATTCCATTTTGCCTTTTCAGCATCCATGAGCGAGTCCTTTGTCCTGATCTGCAGCCACTTACCTTATCTCTATTCTTTGAAACTAAATAGTGTCGACTTGATAAACTATCCAAATGAAATCCCACTTCCCTGATGTTATGAGCAGCTCTATCAAAAATTAAGTTAATCCAGTACTTAGAAGACATCTTATTGCATCCTATTGCAGCCAATAAGGCGCTTACAAACAGTTCTAACTACAAACAGTTCTAACTTTAACTCATCCAAGAGGGTGTACGTCCGTTCACCCCGAGCGCTCTTCAAGAATCGTAGTACCCCGCATTCTTCAAAACCGCCACTGGTCCACGTGTATGCTGCTGCCCTGAAACACCAAGTGAAACTACTGTATTTAAAACCTGACGTTTATATATAAATGATTGATATATATGTGTATATATGACCAATTCCCAAATAGTTATAAATTTCTCGTAAATACGAGAATGATAGAAAAAGTTATCTTTATGAAGCCTAAAAGATACATAAATACATTATAAACAAAGCAGAAGAAGTCTCAATCTCTAAGGTATACCTAAATATATCTAATCAACAAAAATACACTATTTACATACAACAACAAGTTCTCAGATGGAAGATGGGTAAGACTATATTTCTATGTACGATTTGTAGAAAAAACATAGTCCACCTGAATATTAACTATGTGCAATATTATTCAATTTTTACCATGGGCTTTTAATGTTATAAACATAATGCAGGGAACCATAATGATTCTCCATGACTGCAAACTGCAGTGCTACCAGGGCTCACAGCTAAGTCACTCAGTCACTTTTTCATTAGACCCTCACTTGTTTTTACAGCTTCTGACTGACATCACTAACAATTCATATGACTTAGCTTCTTAGTGTTTTCTCTGACCCCTGCTCATATACTGCAGTACATACAATATCATTATGATTATTTTTTGTGCAAAAAATTTGCTCTTCTATCCTTCAAATGTGCAAATCTAGGACAAGCGCCTCCCTTGACACACGCACGACGTACGCACGACTATTGAACTTTGGGTTGCTATTAATGACTCCTACACGAAGCACAAGAATCGTTAAATTTTAAACAACATACACAACACCAAGTTTTGGTCATAAAATTTTGTCGTAGGAGCACAGGGGGCCTTCAAGAGCGTAGTTCAGATTTCGTGAATATGAGCTGAAAAGTCGCCCGTGCTAATGCAAGATAAGGTGAAGAAAAAGGGTTTGTTGGAAATTGCAGGGGGAGCGGTGCCCATGCTGCTCTATGGAGGAGCCGCCACTGTTACACAGTTATTATTGGCCAAAGTCTAGAAAAAATGCTGATGACAATCGCCTTTCAGTTTTTCATGTGGAGATAAGCAATGTGTTTTTGTCGCGAATTTTGTGGCGATCGCTGCAGTGATCGTCATAAAAATCGTCTAGTGGAGATGTGGCATAACCCACCAGGCCTGCAAGTCATCTCACACTTCACTGGAGTCAGGTTGGCTAAAGGGGTGTTCACACCATCTGATCTGTCCGTCAGACTCTGCCTCCAGACTAGCTTTGCGGCACCCATCAGACCGATATTACCGCGCACCAGACAAATCGAAAGTGTTCTATTTCCATCAGAGGGTCTCATGAGACCAATCTAGGTAACCAATCAGGAAGCTCGAGGCAACGGAAGGCGCCGAATGAAATTTCGCTAGCTGCTAAGAAGGGATACATTGGGAACTGCTATTCGGTCATACTAAACACAAAGATAACACAAGTATCTAGTTCAATTATTACTTTTATAAAACAGCAACTCTGCAGAAAGAGAGTCTTGACTTTAAGTATGGAGCAGATTTTGATTATTCTTGAGTCTGTATAAAGGACAGGTACTTGGGAGTACTCGGTCAAGGGGCTACAAGGCATCTGTTCAACAAAGCTTGAGAAATTTGAGACGATTACTAGGCGTCAGGACAAACGTTAGTTGATCTGATCATGACAAAGCTGAGTTTGTGAAGGCATTGAACTACTCTTAAGTTTCAAAACAGAAAATAATTTTCAACTGGTTGTTTGATGTACACATCAGACTCACTCTACACGAGTGCAGCCCCATCAGAAGGAGATAAGAGAACATAAAGCTTATATGCTTTTAATAATTTAATTTTTTTTATCTTATGTTGTCAATCGACGCCGGGGGTGGGAGGATGGGTTTATCACTTTAACTTCTTTTCACGTTTAATATGATTCTCTACATGTCTACTATTGGGTCGTTCTCATCTGACCTCAAATCAGCTTTCGCAAGTGCCTCCCCCCTCATATTGACCATAGTTTGGGTGATTGCGATGTGCGGTCCCGAAATAGAACGCTCCTGATGAACAATAGGACAAATAATGCCATACACTCCCCCCACCCAACCCCAATCCGTGAGTCCTAGAATGCATTTCAAAAAGTTAACACAGAAAATTCGAGCATGAAGCTGGTCTGTTCTGTTTGATGGAACTATAATCCCTTTTTATCTATAGCCCTCCGTTTTAAGGCTGCCTGTCCCCAACACCCTATGACGTCACTGTAGTAGGAATGAAATTTTCCTTTTCATTACATCATTTATAAGTGACGTCGTAGGTTGTTGCCCTTGATAACCCTGCGTAAGATTGGTGGCTAGGTTTAGGGGTTAAGTAAATACATGACTATACGTGGCTTAACCACCCATAGGGGAGAGAGGAACTAAATTGACATATGAAACAACTATGTGAAGCACAGCCCAAGCAAAAAGAGAAAGGTTACGCATTGGAGTCTACATGGGCACATGATACAGCTGTTGGAAGGGGCTTACAAGAGCCATCACTTTAAAGTCGGTTGATCTGAAATTTTGTGACTTTTCCAGAAATTTATCATAGTACATACTCACATTGATTTTATTTGGTCACACTGTAGGGTTCGCAGACGAAGTGAGAATGCATATGAATTAAATATCTCTGTACGTCTATTCAATCATACTTAACACACAACTAACGAGGACAACGTGACAACATGCTTTATAGGAAGTAATGAATGACCAGGAAGAAAGTAGGTTCCAGGCTACTTCACTACACACATCTACTTCCGGTTCTGCTGTGACATAAGTGACACAATGTACCATCTAGTGCCTGAAGCAATGTTTAGACAAATAAAAGATAGTTAAGCTTTTGTAGCTATTGATCACCTTAAACATCCTTTTTTGCAAGAAAGTGCTGATGTCAGCAAAATATTTAGATGAAAAGTCAAAAAATGGTAATAGTATAGCACATTTCATCAGCATGCCAAATTTCAACACTGTTGGACTAAATAATGTCCACTTGCTAGAGGGTGTTGACGCAACCCCCCTCCCCTACAGAAGTGCACCAAAAAGCTCAATACGAATAGGGTTAAGCAACATCACAGCTAGATCAAAACGACTCTATGCAGCACCTCTGCAGTTGCAGTAATCTATGTAATATCTCTTGTACAAATTATTCGTGCTACAGAGCTTGAGAATACAAATAATTATCGGCTTCATAGTATCTGAAACCTTTTCGACAACACTGGTCAGAGTTGCACGTTGTGCTAAATCGAAATGTACAAAGACTTGCTTTATTATGACTTTTTGATATAACATGAAAAAAAAGATGTCTGCATTCAAACCATGCAGAAGCGCAACCAGTATTTTTAGAGAACAGGGTAGGTCTTCCGAAATTAGGGCTTTCTGGATCTACTTTTACAAGATTTCTCAAAATCCAATTGCCTGTTCAACGTCAAGCAAAATATTGGAAAACTAATTAAAATTGACATAGCAAAAATGATTCAAACGTCAAATTAGCGGAGATATTAAAACTTGCAAGAAAAAGAAGTTATGTAAGTTAAGTAAAATAATCTATATCTATATACATATATAAGATTTAAGCAGTGCACTCTATGAATCAATTTAACAATTTTTGTTAAATTATACTTTCAGACCAACAACAGTTTCATAATGTCAACAGATTAATCAACATGCTTAAACACTGTTTGTATTAACCATCTTATTTTACTTACTCTCACTGACCGTTACATATTCTTCTTTTATGACGCCTATAAGCATAATCAAATTCAGAAAAGTTAAACAGCTTATAGGACCTACTTGCTAACTACTTAGCATATCCAAGCCTAAACTTTTAAAAAAGTCATAAGCATATCGAGACGGTGGCTAAAATTTAGTAAGCTTAGAAAGAAAAAACATTAGGGTATGATTGAAGTCTATTAAAGTCTTGAAAACGTGAAATTTCCATTGCTCTGTAAGTGTAATCGTAACTAACAAAAAGATACTGGAAAATATTTCATACAAATGAAACGTATGAATATCATGTAGCCCTATTATCTATATGCTTTGCATAAGGCTTTGTTTGAGCAACTGTGCTTCAAACAGCCAAAGCAATAAAAACAAGAGAAATCTCTGCACAGTCGTCCAAAGAGCAACCGTGTTCCATCATAAATGTCTGCCTCATAAGTTTAAAAAATGAAGCGCGGCTGTTCTGGGGACAAGATTGTGTATCCAAATAGTCGCGATACGAGTCGGAAATATTTGTTAAAGTCCAGATTGTGTGCGTGTATGTGTGTGGTCGACATTACCAGTGTAACTACGTACTTATGATTACGCAGTACAACAAAGAGGGCCCAATATTTTGCTCCAAAATTAGGGCAGGGGAGTACTCCCCCTTCACATCTTAGTTTACATCTGGCATGAAGCAGGAAGAATGTATTTAGAAAAATAAAGAAACCGGTGAAATCACAGCAGATTCGTGTTAAGCACAAATTCCTTTTGCCGGCACAATGCAGGAGAACGTCTACTGATTGAGACTGCCTCTAAAACTTTAAGATGAGAAGTTGAATGAGCCCTCTGTATTATGCTGAAACGGTGGTTATTGTATGTCACAGCGCAAGCTGGGTTAAACAACAGATGTTCACCTCTTAAAGACCTAGTTACGATGCTGCTGTTTTTCTTTCACTCGTTTGTGAGACATGTGGACAGGCCCGGAGCTGGGGATAGATCCTTGAGGGGGCACAAAGCGTCGCAGGCTAAATTTGGATGTGCCACTCCCATTGCTTGTTTTCCACACTCTCCCGAGCATCCTAAATTCGCATGTTGCTTTCAAAATGTTTATTAAGCCAAAAGATTGTAATGAAGAAGTCCTTGAGAAACTAAGCCTTTATTTTCGTGACTTTGAACTGAATATAATCTCTGATCGATGTTTAGGCCTATATACAACAAGGTTAGTTATTCAAAGAAAAACTCACTCTTCTGATCAGTTGTTCATTGTTTACAGATCGTTAATTTTCTGCAAAGTATAAGGAGTAAGAACAAATGGAATAATGTTTTCAGATCAGTCTTGGTTTTGATATCCACAGCTTGAAGAAGTCATCGAAAGTTATATCTTCCAATAGAATATCACTTTCAAAGGTCAGATACGGAAAGTCGCACTCTCTTGGGGTTTTCATTGACTTTCTTTTAGGTGAATCTATTCTTAACAATGAGGAGAAAACACACTCCACTCTTGTCGAAGTAAAGCCAGCAGTAATGGCAAGCTTGTATAAGGAAGCCAAAAGTTGAGATTCTTGTTGGTGTTTGTTGGTGACAATGCGAGCAACTTCTGTTAATTCTATTTTGCCGTTGTGTTGCATTGGCCACTTATATTCCTTAAGAACACGTGAAAAATATTTGCATGCAGCCTCAATGGTCTTTCTATGACAAATTTTTCTTCAGGGAAAATTGTTGCATTGACGGAATTTTCTCTACATACTCATACAGTGGTCTGAAAGGTTATAAAATTTAAATAAAAGCTAGAAGAGGGGGATAAAGCCGACATTGCTTGCCACAGCAGAACATTTTGTGAGAAAAACTTTCGGATCAATTCCGTAGTTAATATATCCATGCATTCTCTGAAGGTGCTAATGTTTGGACGGCAACTGTTTACACTTGCTCCCCTGTGGTCTTTAGTGCGCATTTTCAATACTCACAAAATTTGCCTTCAACTCCTGTACATTTTCTTCCGTCATGTTCTCGCGCAATGATTTTGGTTAGTCTCGGGCGCAGTTTGCTACTTCTCAGGCAGAAATCAAATTTCCGTGTGCAGATTGCAATTGTTTCACAACAATATTGATTGGCTTGAGTACTCTCATCAACGTAGTGTTAATGAATACAAATGCTGAATCGTTATGACAACACAATCCCTTCCTCTTATCAGTTGCATGTTGCCAGTCACAAAACCACTGCTTTCACTTCCGAATACTCTTCAATACCCATTCTTAAACCGGCACTTGCTAGGCTGCTTGTTTCTCCTTCGTTTTCTCTCATACATGAATTATCATTGCATGTCCCTCTCATCTTCTTCTTCATTCGGTTTCCTTTTCTTTAATAATTAAACATTGTTGCCATCTTTAAAACTCTTAATCGAAAGTCCGACCTTAAACAGCACTAGACAACAACTGCATATCATATGAGTTCATTTAGTTCAAATCGATACGAAAGACAACAGGATGTCACTGCCTGACAACAACACTGGATTTTTTATTTCTATGGCGTCAATAGCATAGCAAGCACTAAATTTGAAACGAAAGTCACTCTCTATTTGGTAATTCGACCCTCGTTTTACAAAATGTGAAACGATGCCGATGTCAGGTATGCATTTGTGCTGCAGGTGAAGTTTTGCCAAAGTAAACGGAGTTGAAGAGAAAGTATATCACTGTGTAGACAAGGTGCTATAGTAACGGTGGAGAAGGCATGTCCCTAAAACTAAGGGAGCAAAATATACAGTTTCCTTTGTTTCGTTTCAGAGTTATTGTCGTTAGAGCTCATTTAGTCAAAATAGGCCCCCTTTCTTCACGTCGTTGCAGCCCTTGAATAAAGACTGAAAAGAAGTACCAAAATGAAGTGACAGTACGGACTTATTTACAGCTAGCAGCACAGGCCAGGACTTCATTTTCGCAGCTGTAGGAACGGCGGGTATGTAAGTCAGATTAGCATTTCTCCTCACCTTGAATGGAATTTATTGCTGTTCTTGTCGATTTGAGTGGGAATTGGACCCGTGCCCCTCCTAGTTTTATACCTGTATGTAGCACCGAACAAAGGGACTGATTCGTTAAATGATTCATATAAATCTCGAATGTTGAAAGCAATCAAATAGATTCAGTCCTGACTAACTTGACCGAGTTCGTGAGAAAGTTAATAACTTAGTATTCCTAGTCAATGTCAGCCAAATAAAAACTTGATTATATTTAGGATTGTTGAGCGTAGATGCAAACAAGCGAAAAAAATGCGAGGTTGAGGCTTCATGATACTCATTGCCCAGGGAAACGTACTTTGTCGAATGCAGGTAAAGTCCATTATAGATATAGCGAGATTCATCGTAATAGCGATTGCAACAAGCCTTACCCATCCACCTCTTTTCCAAAGTGTGACGAAATGACTATTGGTTTCAAGCCTATGATTTAGTGCTTACCTGCTAGCATTAGCTGTTAATCCAGAACAGATTCAAGTTTCTTTTTTTAGACATGGAAAATAATTTTGATTTTGAAAAAAATTTTTAGAGGGGGCACAACTCTGGTTTCTGAAAGTCAGAAGGGGCCATGCCCCCCTCAGCCCTCCCCAGCAGCTCCGGGCCGTAAGGCGTTGGCTCGTCCTACCTACGTATTTAGCATCGCACTGACATTTTTACAAGTATACGACATCACTTTCATTATTGATAGGTAGACGGTCTTTGATAGGTGAGGCCTGCAGCTTTCAGCTAGAAAATAAAATTTATACCCCTCTAGTAAATAGAAATATCTCTTGTCAAAAGTCTAACACCTGTCACAACATGACATAAAGTACCTATCATCGATGTATCGTTTAACCGTTTCAACAGACTCAATTATTAAACTCATTGGAGAAAAGTACATTACAAGAGGTTCCTTTTTGAGCTAAGTCACGGCGGTCAGATTCTGTTCTGAGGTGGCTTTCTTGCCACAACTTGGATTTTGGCGCGAAATTCAAATGTGTCCGTTACATTATTTTAAGGCCTCGTTTCCATTCTAGTGCACATATCAAGTTACCTTAACTAGATACCAGGCCACAACTCAAAGAGGGGAAAATGGCGATCGGCAGGACAGTGTATAACGCACTCTTTCGTCGCACGTCGACGTTCTTCCTTACCATATGTGTGGGAGCTTTCGTCTTTGAAAGAGTATTCGACCCAGGAATGGACGCCCTCTGGGAGAGGATGAACGAAGGGGTAAGCTGTAAATTCTTTTATCACTTGTAATTTTCCGGATCTAAGCATGTACCCGTAACTGCTTTTGCTCGGATCGGTAGACGGGGCCAATTTTCCAGTGTCACGCCAGTAACTCATGTGATAGCTTAATTTTAACAAAACCTGACAAGTTATATACCGCATCAAATCCTGTGTGTGATGTAGAAGATTTACCGCTTTACCCCTGTAGTAAGTGGAATTCGAAGCGATATATTACCGCAATGCAAATCCTTAGTACCGGTACGCAAATATGTTCCGTATTTTACAAGTTGCGAACGACTGTCTGAGATGATCCACCACAAGAAACGCCAAGAACACGCTAAGGGGTAGGGCAAAGACTAGAGTTAAAGTAGAAAATGGGAGTGGGAAAGTACCGGTACGGTTGGGTTAGGATTAAAGATAGAAGCAGCCATGATATTGTTAGGAATCTGGGCACGGATGTAGAAAGGTAGGGTGGTCACATGATTTTTAAAATGGCTGAATTGGTTGTCTAATCCATAGGAAAGAGCTCACTTCACTGACTCAAATGCTGTTTTCCATGAGTCTCTAACATATGTATATCAAAAGTTATAGTCTTAAAAAGATCAAAATTTAAGCCCGATTTTTGAAAACCAGTCTAGAGGGCTTCCAATGAAAGAATGAATTTTGACATGGCACCGAAGCCATCTTACAGAACAGGAATACACATCTTAAAATGTTAATATCTTCGGTTCTACAAAGTTTTAAGCAACCAAATTTGGACATATAGTAGATGAGGCCTGCAGCTGTTGCTGCGCCTGTAGCACGAATTATTTATTCACATATAGTAGAACTAACATAGCACTTTTTATTAGTGGACTATTTATAGCATTTTGTGGCCATGTTACAAAATATGGTAGCCACATATCATAAAATAGCAATACGGAACTTTCCAGTTAGCCTAAATCTTGCTTTTGAAGTGTTTGAAAGTGAGGCTGAACATGAAAAGTGGGACTGTTTTTCAAGATAAACACAGCCAGTTTCTCGACACTGCTACATCGATCTGTGCCTACGTACTCTACAAGGACATTTGTCTTTATTTTCTGGAAATTGTGCCTAAATACTCCTGCAAGAGTCACATTGTAATGCTTGTACAGAGAAGCAAAATAATGTTGGGAATACCTTCACTTGAAGGATGTTACCTTCCATTCCTTTCCACCGAAGAGAAAGCCGAGTATGCAACAGAAATGCATCCAGATGGTGAGGAGGGAACCAGAATGGCAACCAAACAAGTATTCGAGACTATTCTCCCTTCATTTTGTCGGTGGTAAAGGCCCGACGAGAGAAAATTCAGTGCCTACACTATTTGGATATAAAAATTTTAAAAGAACGCCACCTAACCGACAGAGGCATTTTTACTTAAATACCAGACGAAGTTCAGTGTTGTACAACAATTCGCAGCGCAAAGATGATTATAAACTTTGGGCTATTGCTTCTTTGTTTCACTCCACTTTTTTGGGTAGAGAATCTGCTTGTTGAGGTATCAAGTATTTCTCTTGCACCACTGTC
>JAAAKL020018145.1:0-10343 GCA_010016065.2 Carybdea cf. marsupialis auct. non (Linnaeus, 1758)
CAAAAATCTCAGAATCTGTTGATATTCCTTGGTTCCTTAAGATAGGGAAAAAAAGCATCAAATAATAGGGTTTTGTTAGAGGGATTCAAAACTTTGCAACCTCATATATTCGTGTTGGTAGAGGACATCAATCTCAATTTTGGCCATTGCAATTCTCATTGATAGGATTACATGAAAATTGAGTTTTTTACCCGTAATTCAAACATTTTCAAAATCGTAACGTCACACTTTCCCACCGTATTTACTACAACAATATCCCGTCATCATTACTTAAGATTTATAACAATAATTTTCCTCAGTTGTAATATATCTCCCATTTGGAGCTACTTCCATGTGAGTTTCTATTTTGTTCTAATTTGTCATCTACCAAATGTTTCCAAATTTTTCATAGGATTCGAGGATCATGTTTACCATGTGAAGGCCTGTGAGGGACACCAACTTAACATAAACTGTGGGGAAAGCTCAGTCATCAATATTGTCTCTGCGAATTATGGACGAACTAACAGAGTAGACTGTAACAAATTCCTTTTCAAAGCCCTCTACAATGCAAATTGTCGTGCAGGAAGTTCTCTGCATAAAATGAAAGTATACTGCGAGAAAAGACGCCACTGTTCGATCAGGGCCTCTAATAGTGAGTTTGGTGACCCATGTTTTGGCACGCCCAAGTACTTGGATGTCAAGTACACCTGCCAGTACACTTTAGGTAAGTTAACTCAAAACTGACATAATCTAAAACACAGTCAACCTTGTCTGGTATTTTACTAGATAGACTGGCGTATCCTAGCAACTCTGATAAGATCTTGAAACTACAAGGAGTGGCTACCCAGTGTACTGCCATTACATGTATGGCGTAAAACTTCTCATTTGTCACCACTTAACGTTTTAGTAGAGGGCTTGTTAATCTATACATAGCTCATTAGTAAATATAACTCTTTATTTAGACGAAGTGTTAGAAGTATCACAAACAAAAACAGTTTTCACGATGAATGGAAATACATAACAAAATGAGTATGTTCTTCTCTGCAGCTGTAGATAACGATTAATGATCAATATACCGTAGATTTAATGATCACAAAGTATCAGCCATGGTTGTAATTAACTGTACATCAATATCTGTCCATGTATTTTGCTAATCTTGTACTTCAGTATCTTTCATGCTTATTTTAAACGGGAGCATTTACAAATGCATCTTAATTCTTGAACTAGAATTTGTCCGCATATTATTTCATCATTCAAGAAAGATTAACAGAAATCACCAGAAGAACCTGAGGGAATAGGTCTAGTGCACGTATTACATAGCAATAGTAAGACACAACAAGGTGTCAAAAAGAAACCAAATGCATTTTTCTGTATACATTTTTGCTGTTTTGCCGCTGACTCTTCGTATGGGATAATTATCACATTGTTACACTTTATAAAATTGTTTTGCTAATAGTCCTGAATTCAAAAAGATTAAAAAAGATTGAGCAAGTCATTAATGAGATTTCATGGCTGATGTTGATCCTGTGTCCTACTACTCCAAGTCTCCAGCCTGGTTTGTTTTAATGTAATAAAGAGGAGATAAAACAAATCTTATCATTTCTTGTCTTAAATAGTTAAAATTTCTAGGAGAAATTTGCGAGTATTTAAACATCTGGTTTCATCTGTTATTTTTGTATGCATCAGTTTTTAAAAGCAGACAAAATGCTCTACTATTCTCTAATCACAACTTGAAATCCTTTTCCCTTTTCAGAGCAAGTTGTTTACTGAAGACGAACATATGACATCGAAGATAAATGCTTCTGGTGCTATATAGAACTTCTGGTATCACCTTGTGACTTAAAAACACATTCTAATCTAATTTACTTTTCTACTCGATTCTTTTCTTTGGTTATGCAGTATATAAAGTAGTGTAAGGATTTCTTTGCCATCAACCTTATAGCACATTAAGTGATAAAGTTGCTTGACTTATTCTTAATGCTGTGTTGCCGTGCTATACTCTATGGCTGTATCTCATGTCTATTTTAATTAATCAGTGGACAACATATGCTTTTAGCACTACGCTTTTGCCATTTTTCCGTACTCATTCGATTTTTGTGATGGAATGCGGGTATTTCTTACATTGTCAAGTACAGATATGTTCAATCATTAGTGCCCGAGTGTATAGAAACGAGAGTATAGAGCACACATGTAATCATTATGTTTTACAAGGTAGAAATAAAGTTTCAAAACCGTCAAATTTTGTGACTTTTTTTACCGTTAACTGTTTTCATGTCTTCCTTATAAACTGTACCAAGATCCCAAAGATATCAAAATTCTCTTGTTTCAAGGGTAAAAAATTCATCATAACGCCAACACGATACTAAACACAGTGTTGACTATAATATGGAAAAGGTAGTGAAAAGAGGGGCAGCAATGTTTGCGCAGCTCAGCCTCAACAAAAAGTTCAAGCGAGTAGAGAACTAAGTATTGAAATAAAACATGTTATAAGAAAAGCCTACCTAGCGCACTTGGTTTAGCGCACGTCGCAAATGCGTTCGTCACGGATTAAATTCCCATCCGAGACATAATTTTCTAGTTCTCCACCATAAATTCAAATTGCTGAGTGTAAATCCTCTGTTCTGAAAAAAACTTTGCAAGTTTCATTTGTCAAGTCACATGACGCAGAGAGACTGGTCCCAAATAATTCTTCGAGCAGGATGTCGATGTCCCCCTGTGTAGTATTGGGAGCAATTGTGCCACTGGAGAAATAGAATATGTTTTTGAAGGGACTCTCCTAGGTCAGTTGCCAGAGGGTGCGCCGTAACTGTGTCGGTCATTGGTGACCTTGTGTGATATACTTTCCATCTGTCGAGTATATCTTCAAATTGATGTTTTTTTCACCAATACTCAAAAACTCTTTGCAACCTTCAATGGTCTTTTGGCAGCATGATGGGCTGGGTGGGATACCAACAACGAAGATTTTACCACTACACTAAGTAGTGCAATAGTAAAGTTGACAATCCGGGAAGTCGATCCCGAATTCTCATATATGTTCAACGTACTAAAGATTTCGAATAACCTTGCCACTAATGAGAATTCATGAAAATTTCAAATCTCAAATACCTCCTTACCTTGATACAGCTGCGGCATAGTTAGTGGCGCAAGCATCAGAAGATATATATTGGGGAGAAGGGGGCAGGTTTAGTACACATATTGTAAATGAAAGCTTGAATAACAAAAACTAGGAAGACAATGGCAGTCAAAATTCCATGGTCTTTCCATTGTCAACTCACATGGTGTAGAAAAGCTCGTCTCCAAAAATACAGATAGCTGAATTCTGATGTCCTCCTGTTGAGTATTGCTAGCTAATGCGGCAAGTAGAGAAATAGAAGATGATTTTAGCGAGGCTCAGCTAGCACAGATGGTGGAGGGCACGCCACAACATGTGTGTTACGTGTTCAAATACCCTTGGCGAGATACTCCTCATTTATTAAGCTTCTTTCCGAACTTAATATATCAAATCCACTCTTCTGGATAACAATGCAATTTTCAATGGCCTGCAAATACCTTGATGGATCGGAAGGGAGTGCTTCTATAGTCCAGTTACATGGAACAGAGAGGTTAGTCTACAAAAAGGTGTCGAGCTGAATTTCAATGTCCTCCTTTTGAGTATTGGACTCTGGTATAGCAACTAGAGAAATGGAACATGTTTTTAGAGGGGCTCACCTAGCTTAGTTGGTAGAGGGCACTCCGCAACTGTATGGGTCACGGGTGACATTTGGTGACATACGTCCACCTATTTAGTTCTTTTTCATGCTGATTATTGCTCTCTATTCAAATTCTCTCTTCTGAGAAGTACTTTTATGACTGACTTTTTAGGAATAAACAGGACTGTAGTATAAGGAAAGAAAAATCGTCTTATAAAGAACACAGCACGTCATCATGAGTTATTTACAAAACAAATTATTCATCATCATTGAAATTGGATTTTACATTGCATCTGAGAAATAACGTGACAAAATGACGTGACGTTAGCGTGGCCTATGTTTTTTCTACCTTATCAAATGAACAACCATATGGATGAAAAGTCACATAAATGTACTCGTACTGAATCACAGTAGGAATCGGAAGTTCTTTTTCTTAATGATTATTATATTCTTCTACATTATTGTTTTCGTAAATGCTGAGAAATTTGAATATATTATATGACTAGTGTCATTCCATGTGCATTCTTCCTAGTAAAGAATGGTCTCACCATGGAAGTCCTATTTAAGAATATTTAGAAGGTATCTGATATATCAATTGAGGTGAGAGATTTTACTCTATGGTTCTAGTGAAAAGAATTGCAATACTTTTGAAGGAGGGGAGGGGAACTTAAAAACATCGACTTAATTTAAGCATGTCTAACGTGAAGAGGGAAACAGGTTAGGAACTACTGTATTAAACATCAATAAGTATTGCTAACAAAAATTCTTGACAGTAAGGATTTATCTGAACATATTTACGTAACAATTTCTATATCTTGAATGTTAGATTTTTCTCATAACATGGATCGTAGTATTTTTCTCAGCTACGTATCTAGAATCGAGACATGGTTCTCCCATGTTCAGGTTAATGAGGTGTTTTGCAGATTTATATTGTAAGATTTCTGACCTCAGGGAAATACGGACCGGATTTGTTTGAGAAGTGCCCGCCATGCTCCTTTTTGTGTTTGTTGTGTATTCTTCGATACTACTGAGAACCATATGTGTGTGAAATAGTTGATGTGGGAGTGGTGATTTAGGGAACAAATTATTTGTTCTCTTATTATCTCTGTCTAGTATCTTGCTATTTCCCCGATCAAAAGCGTACTTATTTTTCAACAGCGCTTCATGATCTCTTGATTCTTTAGTTACTACTCGTTTGAGCAGTTTCCGTTAGATTCGCGGAGTCTTTTCAAGTGTTGTCCGTCTGCAAGTAGGACAGTAGCATCGGTTACGATTTACAAAATTTACATACTGTTGTAGTCTGAGTTGCGACAGAGCGTCGATGCGTGGAGGAGGCTTCTTAAGGAATAATCGTGCATTCACTGGTACTAACTGAACTTTAACGGATTTAGAGAAGCTATACCTTGTAAACATAAGCATTGGATAGGTGCCAAAAATACCACACAAGCGCACACGATATTGCAACATTTTTTAAAAACAACGCAACAAAGCAACGTTTTCCTACCACAATCACAAATAACAGAAAGATTTAAAAGCGGTCTACAAAGTGTAAAAATTGCTTTATTTTTCTCGTCCAATTAGTTTGGTTTGAAGCACTTGTGGCTACTTCCACACACCTCCTTGTATCTTTTGTTTTCTGTATAAAATCGATAAAAAATTCTCCTTCCCAAGCTTCTAACTTCAAAACGTGCCACAAAGTTATTTCTAAGGAAGCGGATTCCAATGAGGTTAGAGTCCCGAGTGAGGTCTAAAGCTGCAAAAAGTGTGGCCACTTCCATAAACCCATTGCCGTCATAGAAAATTTGTTCAAGTGTAAATAAAAAAAGAAAAGCGCGCTCTGAATCTTCAACAAAAGTGTTTCTACTTGTAACATCGACTTCAATTTCTTTTCGGCCTTTAACTTTTTCAATTGGTATAAAGGGTACAGACAACAATGAAAACCCACACAATGAAGTCTTCATAGCTCTCAGGTCGTTGAGCCTCCTGAAGCCTTTAATCTTGTAAGGTATACCTAATCATTTCAGGAACCATTTAGTGGTCAAGAGGAATCCCAAATAATTACAATTTGAGACGAATTGACGCAATGTAAAAAAGTAAACTTTTCAAAGTCAGCGGTTGGCTATTTTGAATACATGAACTATAACGAGTAGTAAATACTATCAGCAAATTTCCTTACTTGTCAAGTTTATAACAGATTGTCTAATAGTCTATACCTATCACTGAAGATTTCTATAAATTCTGTTATATTTTTATGGCGGTTTCTATCATTTTTCGCTTACTTGTGATTAGTTTAAAGGGGGACCGTAACTTGGGTTCATGTGATGATTCTGCTTTTAGCTGAAAATTGATGAATGTTCTAGAAATGAGATTTTCATTAGGAGAACTACTCTTCCAATCATGGGGGACTGAACGTGACAGAATTAAATACTCTCTGAGACACTCCTCATTTACCCACTCCTGCTGCGTGAAGTCGTACGCAGAGTATTTTGTTTTATTATATCATATTATTTTCAAAAAATACTTACGTTTTCAGCGGCTTTTATGTAGCTTTGTTGTACGCAAATGTTTTTATGTCGGCCTTACTTCCCTTTCTAGCTTCTCAATAACCACTGTGTAGCACTAATTTCATCTCTCCATTTCTTTCTGAAAACATTTTCCTCTCTTTTTGTCCTTTTCTCCCTTCTCTATCAAATGCGTACACACATTTTTATATTTTTCAATATATACATTTCAGACATACCTATCAAATCAAAGCTTGTGACATACAGATATGACAAAGAGAAAAGGCAAGATTTTCATAATTAAATTATATCAAAAAAAGAAGACATTTTGATTCCGGGTTCTTGACCTGCAATTTCAACCTCTTTTGGCAACTATCATGACTATATGCAAAGGTAATGAAGCCACTACATTTATTACATTCAATATATCTTTAGATAATTTACAGTCTTTAGGTAGCTGTATTTTTTGCATTAAAACTGGTTTTTTCTCTGGTATCTGCATATAGCCCTATTTTTGTCCTTTTCTCTCTTCTTGTTAAGCATCTTTCATTTTTCTTTTCAAATTAGGGTATGCACAAAAAGTGTACATGATGTAGAAATCCAATCATACAGCTTGACACAATCAAAATGGTACTACTTACAAAATAATTTTGCTTCGACAGAGAATTCTTCCTTCCTTTCTTTCTTTTTTAAACCCTATGTTGACGATCGCAAGCTAATGAAGTGCAGCCATGCCATTTATGTGCATGTGCAAATGTCTTAAATATTAAATCTGATATTAGACAGGAATCTGCTGAGAAAGAGGCAAAACACGCATTTAAATTTACACAATTTTAATAACCACAAAATACTCTTGCCTTCACAATCATGTATGCCTCCTCTTCCCTCATATGTAACAGCCGACACTAACTGCGAAGTTGACAATCAGAAGTTCTTGCATTGCATCCAGGCGATCAGAAGCTTTTGCATTTTACTTTATGGCATCCAAATGTCTCTTACATTTAAGTAGCCGACTAAAGAGAATCTTAAAGGCAGAAGATCAATCATTTATCTCGATCTGGAATGGTACTAACTACAAAAAACTTTTGCTTAAAGAGGAATTTCTTCCTCCCTTTCTTTCTATTCTAAATCCAAAGTTGAGTACCATAAGTAAATATAAGACAGTCACACGGTTTTTAGTTATGGACACTAAAAACCTCTCCCCTGATAATATTAGATCTGAGACAGGAATCACTAGGGCAAGAGACAAGACATCCAACTCAATTCCAACAAATATCCACCCACCACAAACTACTTCAGCTTTCTAAACCAAGTCTGACTTCCTTCCTTCTTCGGCTAGAGGTCATTTCAACCTTGACGGTATTTCAGCTACATTGTTATCTTTATTATGTATGACGTCAATGAATACCTCATGTGTGGAAGAGGTATGGAAAGCGTGGGAGGCCACATACATATCAATAATCAAACTAGTACTTATCAAAATAACCTTCCACCCTCAAACTCATTTCTCCCTTGTATTACTATCTTTTCTGATTATTAACCTTTGCTTGACACATGACAACCCAAAAAAAAAAGCATTTCAGCCACATAGTTACTTATATTATGTAGGACGTTGCTGAATACCTCATGTTTGGAAGAGGATTGGACATCGGCAGAGGCCACACACATATAAATAATTAAACTAGTATTTACCAAAATACCCTTCCACTCATTTCTCCTTTGCACTATCTTTTCTATTCATTAACTCTTTCTCGACACATGACAACCAAAACAAACGGTATTTCAGGTACCATGTTTTTTTTATTATGTATGTCGTTACTGAATACCTCATGTGTGGAAAGGAATGGAAAACTGCGGAAACCGAAGGTACAAGTGAATATTTATTAAAATAGAAGTTAACAATAATGTAGTTCCTTTCACAGTCAATTCTTACTACTATCCCTATCATTTAAGTTTGCAAAGAATAAGAGTAACAAGTTGTATTTAAGTTACAATGATAATAACATCCTGTATGATATTTGCGAGAACCTCATGTATAGAAAAAAGCGCTACCCTTAGAACTCCATAAACAATCACGATAAGAAACAAGTACTTACCACAACATCCTGCCCTCTTCATTTCATTTTTGTCTTCCAGCATTTCTATTTCGGTTTCACTTACCATAGTGACCTCACATACAAATGAAAAGAATCAGAATAGTACTCACCAAAGCAATCTTCTTATTTTCAAGTCATCTCTCCTTTGATCTCCATCTCCTCCAGCTTTTCACTTTGACTTCTTAAGATGACAGTCGTACCTAACTGTGATGTAGTCTCGCCATTAGTGTCATCCTGGATGGTATTTTGAAATAGCTCATAGTGAGTGTAGGAGACCTCACATACAAATGAAAATAACCAGAATAGTACTCACCAAAGCTTTCTTCTCTTATTTAAGTCAAGTCTCCTTTGGTCTGCATCTCCTGTAGCTATTCACTTTGACTTTATATAATGACAATCATACCTAACTGTAATGCAGTATTTACATCCAGAATGGTAGTTCAGATTAGCTCATATACGGAACAGCCATGGTCAGTGTAGGAGACCTTACATACAAATGAAGATAATCAGAATAGTACTCACCAAAGCTTTCTCCTCTTATTCAATTTAAGTCTCCTATTATCTCCATCTCCTCCAGCTATTCACTTTGACTTTCTATGGTGACAATTATATCTAGCTGTAATGCAGTATTGCCGTTATTAACATCCAGGATGGTATTTCAGAAAAGGTCAAATGCGTGGGAGTCATGGTAAGGGTAGGAGATCTCTCATACAAGTGAAAAGAATCAAAATGGTACTTAGCAAAGCATTCTTCTCTTTTTCAAGTCAAGTCTCTTTAATTCTCCATATCCTATAGCTATTCACTTTGACCTTTTTTGCTGACATTCATACCTAACTGTAATGCAGTATTGCCGTTATTTACATAGCGGATGGTATTTGAGATTAGCTCGAATGCGGAGGAGCCATGGTAAGGTTTGGAGACCTCACACACAAGCAAAAATAATCGAGATGTTACTCACTTCCTCGAATTGTTTTCTTTACTTTGCAAGTGGCACCCTTAACAATCTCTATCATATTCAAGCAGTTGTTTTTATTCGAAATCTTTCTTCATCATAGCTTATATATTGAAAGGGAGTATTTAGGTATGATTAGCGTAGGAGGCCACAAACGCCATTGAAAATAGTGAAAATATTAGTTACTAAAGCATGTCTTTTCCTATAATTCGTATCATCTTTCCTTTTCCATCTTTTCTCCAGGTTCAATTTGACTTTGTAGATAACACCGTTACCAGCCCTTATTTACTTCCATAAAGTTATTTCGAGAACAGGTCATATATGCAAGGGGAACGATACGATAATGTACAACTGGAAACATTCAATATAGTACTAATCAGTGCATACTTCTCCTTCAAATTATTTATACCCTTCCTTTTCTTTTTCGAACTGTTCACTTATATCTCAAACAAGACAACTATAGGGGATGCCGTTATTGAAGCCTATTACTATTTGGAGGGATGAATCAACCCCTGAAAATTTTTAATCGTTGCTCTAAAACCATCCAACATTTTGGCCTGAAATTTTGTGACTTTTCCTGAAATTTATCATATCACATATTCACGTAGATTTTATTTGGTCACACCTGCTTCCGGACCTGCTTTGACGTAAGTAACACAATGCACCATCAGGTGACTAAATCGATAACCGTTGTAAATTACTCTTTTAATAAGCTCTCATTACCAAACCTGGCCTTATGACTTCTTATGAAGGCTTGATTTGATTCTCCTCTATGTTCTACAGTAGTGAGGTAGATGTTGAAAGCTAATTGTTTCATTAATTAGAGGGCAGCATATGTAGAGGATGAATCCCTAATTTAACTTAGTTAGGCAGTTCTAATGGTCATTTATTAGCATCATTTGTAATGCTCGAGTATCATGAGCAACGTCTTATGTCGTTACGACAAGAAAACGACTGAAGTGCCTCACAGATTCGTCATTGAATAAAGTCAGTATTTCAATTGATGATATAAATGATGTGATACAAATGCAGGAAAAGAGCCTTTAATCCCATTCTTTACCATTTGCAATCATAAAATAGTCTAATATCTTCATTTTTTCAACATACGTAGCTATTACCCTCGAAA
>JAAAKL020018146.1:0-10342 GCA_010016065.2 Carybdea cf. marsupialis auct. non (Linnaeus, 1758)
CATATCAAATGATCGAGAAAAATGTCGAAGTCTTGTTAACTCGAAGTGTGCAAGGATCCCAATGGATTATGCAGATACGTCAAGTAAGTCAAGATGACGTCACAAGACACCCGGTTACCTAATGCCTTAACAACGTTCGAAAATTTATCGTTGGAATTGCATTTACTAGCCATATGTAAAGTAACCTTAACTTTTTAGCTCTGGATAAGGTTAAAGTAACGAACGTTGGGAGAAAAGACAACCCACAGCAGGTCTCCTCCCATCATCAGAGCCAAAATACAGCAAAAGAAACATTTGACATACTGCATTGTGTTATCGACCCACCATGAAAACAACCTTCAAGTTCAAAGCCATACTAGGGCATCCAAAAGTAAACACCTTCGGTCTGCTGTTCTTGAATATGACACGCCACTCTCCAACATTAGATAAAAGATCAAATACAGGTTCAGGTAGAGACGTACAAAAACGTGTCACGATCACATGTAGTAAATACTCCAAATAACCCATCGATCTCAGACTTACCTCTGCGATGCTATCAAGTAATTTGGCCATTGTTTCCCTTCGTTTAAGCTTAGCTTTCTCCATGGCCTCCAGTTTCACAAGTACTGCATCAATCTTTGAAACAATACTGCCAATACTGTGCTCCATGCGGTCAACACGTCGGCTCAGGCTGCAAATAGCAAATAGCAAATCGATCAGTCAGGTTGCACCTTTTCCCTGCACTCTACTACTAATAAATTTCATCAAATCATAAAATAATTTGTATTGTCTGTCACGTTGGTTGCAAGGGGCTGAGGGGATGCAAAATTAGAAGATGAGATGGTTGTTGAAAGCCAGTTACAAGCAGAAGGCATTCCCTATACAGTTGTTGGGGTGTGGGTGTGTGGTGGATTGCAACTCTGGGTGAATAATGTGGCTGAGATTGTTGGAAGATCAATTTGAATCCACTGTGAAGCCATTTCCTTTCTTATAACAGCATCAGTACCATATTGCTGTCCAATGCAACTCATTTTGTGTTTCTATTTCCAATTCACACTCCTCCGCCTATATGCATATATAAATGAAGAGAATGCAGATTGAATATATATATATATATTGCTGCATAGACTTCTCCTCCAGGCTGCGCACCAAGTAAGAGGAAGCGGACTTGCGATGTTTGCAATTACCTTTCAGAAACCGTCACATCCACTAATAGGCATGGCAATCACGTGTTTATAATAACATGTGACCACCTTACTTGCGATTCCAAAGGGGTTGTGTACTCACTACAATGTAAGGTCAGTAGGATTCAATACGTCGGGAGTACAATCACCCGCTTAAGATTGCGCTTTAACAACTAAAAACCACAATTTCGTAATATTCTTAAAAGAAATGTGCTGAAACTAGGCACGTCTACCAGGGTGGCTTATTTCTGCACTTCTTGGAAAGTGGTCACAATGGTATGAGTGACTGGCAGTTCTTTCTGATTGATTGATTGATTGATCAGGGCGAAACGGAAAATTTGGTCAGGTAGAGGTAGATATTTTGGCACACAAGCCTAACGTGCTTACACCTTATGGTTTTAAAGAAAGCAAGGTCCCCTAATGAATTGTTTGCTAGCAGGTACACAGGCTTTTCCACTGCGCGTTTACGTTCGCATGACAAGCAAGAGTATATTCCTTGTTGTGGTCATTTCACGCCTCAGTTTAAGAGCGAGGCAGTGATGGGCGATCTATCTGGCCATGAAGAATTGTGCATTGCAATTTGTCAACAAGATCCCTTCTTATTACTGCTGCTTTACTGTCTATGTAAATGCTTAAATTCCTGCATGATATTCTTACAAAGATTTTGTTTTTAAATTTTTTATATATCAGCTTTTAACCGTTTCATTTGTACAATGGTCTGAAGGTGAAACGGCAGTTTCGAAATCTTGCCAGCTACACTAGTCATTCTATTATTTCTTGCTATATATATCTGTGCAATGTATCTATTTATATACCTATATAAAATACATATCTGTGTGTATGCATACAAGGCTTCACAGAGCAAGCATTGAATTACATGTATAAACAATATATGAAAATGGAGGAATGGGCAACTTGGAAGATGCCATAAAGCTTTAGGACTCTTCAATGAGTACGTGTCTATCATAGGTTCCCTTATGCTTTCCGTAGTGATGTCCATTCATCCTACTCTAAAAATACCTAGAAACAGAAAACGTGTTTTCTATGGGGGATTGATCGAATTGATGCAAAGGCAGCACGTGGGGAGGGGTGACACGAGTAACATACCCCCTCGTTCTTCAAAAAAGTGAATCAGGGCTATGATTATCATATGGGTTTGATATATCCTTGAAGTTACACTCAGCTTTGGACCAATGGCCTAAAAACGAGGCCTAATAACCGAGACTTACAGTTAGTAAATCCAATTTCATGGTTCGAGAGTGGAAGAGTCTTTCTCCACCCAATGATCATTAGATAAGCCTTTGTGTAAGGAAGGTAGGTACAGATTAGACCAATTAGGTTACGATAATACATCAGTCCAGCTTTACTTACACTGTGAATTCTTCATATGACACACCACCACCACCACCACCACGGCGTCTTCTTCCACCACCTTCAATGTCGTCGTCGTCATCGTCGTCGTCGTCATCATCGTCGCTATCATCTCTGGCTGATCGTGGTCTCGTTTCCGCTTCTTCTTTGGCCCGTTCCACTTCTTCGATTTCTTCATTCAACTCAGCCTACAAAAATCACAGGATAAATATCTTAAGAATTGTTGCAGCAGCTTAGAAGTGGAAGCGTTACATTTCCTAGGAAAAAAGTCGTAATACCAGGGGTCTTGGTTTATAGAGGACCACCCGTTCAAATTGCGTCCAAGCGGCGCACATCCCAAATTTCTGTCTGGAAAAAGCCTTATTCCTGATTGCAGTTTCGGTCACTATTACATTGCCGCCTTCTATAAACACTCTAAATGAATATGGTCTTTGAGTTTCTACGCGCTATTTTGTCAACGGTTTCATATTTCCTTGTAATCTCAGGATTGCTTACCTTCTGTCCCTCCAAGTCCTCCTGCATTTTCCTCTGTTCGTCTTCGTCCAGGATTCTATCACCATCCAAGTCATATTTGGCAAAAACTGCCTCGATTTCAGCGTCAGCATGTCCACGACTGTAAGTGGAAGTTCAAACAATACATAATTGACGAAATAATAAAGTTTACAAATGGAACTTTCTATTTAAACAATACAGTTAAAATAACATAACAATAAAAGCTACATAAAATGTATGGCAGAATGAAATGTATCGAACTCAAACGATGAAAACGATTATGATACGTTGGCATAAGCAACATATCGCAACATCGTAAGTGATCTCAATAAAGAATTGTATAAAAATTGTGGGATTAGGAACTAGGAGTATCCAGTGGATATATGATTATTATTAACTATTGTATGAAATTACAATGAGTTGATCCTTAGTAGCACCATTCTGGTGGCTATTGACTCCAGGGCTATATCGAACGGGTTGATCAATCAAAGTGTTACAACTAACTCAACATCAAGGTAGGAGGAACGTACGTTTTAAGTTCCTGTCTCCATTCCTCGAAGTCCAGTTTGTTATCTTGATTTGTGTCTGCAGTCTGTAAAGCTTTCTGAATATCAACAATCTTCTCTCTTTTGAAGGAAAGTTTGTTCATCATCTTTTCGTAACCCTATGATATAAATCATAAAAACGTCACTTAGAGTATTAAAAAAACAAGGAGAAGAATGAAAAGATATCAAAAGTATCGAT
The DNA here is from genome assembly GCA_010016065.2 of Carybdea cf. marsupialis auct. non (Linnaeus, 1758). Classification (NCBI taxonomy): domain Eukaryota; kingdom Metazoa; phylum Cnidaria; class Cubozoa; order Carybdeida; family Carybdeidae; genus Carybdea; species Carybdea cf. marsupialis auct. non (Linnaeus, 1758). The sequence continues at coordinate 3,771 of JAAAKL020018146.1, forward strand.
AACAAACAAGACGTGCGCGTTACAGCGTTGTAGCCATTGTGTTAAGCTTCCATAGTTTAGAATAACCTTTACAATTGGGTTAACTACCAATGGCTCCTTGTGCCAGTCACTTGAGACACGACAATTTGAGAAACACGACTGGAGAGAATTCAATATTTAACTTCGGCAATCAAAGCAAATGCGTAACATATTTTTTATGACTTTATTCTCTTTCAAAAGAAGATATTGCAGCTCAAAATTTTGTCCAAAATATATTCTAAGAAACTAGTGTCTTGAAACTTTGCACATGATGATGGCAACTCGGGGCAGACGAAAACGACTATGACGATGATATACATTTTCATAGCTTCATATTCCTGCATTAGGGCAGGACTAGTACAACATTACATTAAACCCTTTCACTTTCAAACTTATTCTGTCAATCACAATAAGGGGTGGCAATGATGACTATCTGTGTACAGATAGCTTGAGTTCTCAATTATTTGGCCTAGATGATCGTAGCCTGATATTTAACAAATCTTAGAAACGTCATGAATACGTCACTGGACTGCTATACTGCAACTTCCCAAGTTGCTAAAGAATCTGGCATGATTTCTAATCATGATGACAACACTCTCCGGCATTTAAGGAAGGTTAATAAAGACAGAAATCTCTTTCGCTATAACCTTTGCTAACAAAATCAGTAGAGCAGATAAAATTTTGAACACTTACCCTCTTGAAATAGTCGGTGATTTCAAATTCACTCTTTTGTTGTGCTAAATCTGATTTGACTTCAGCATATGTGTCATTGATGATGGCCAAGAACATGTTGATCAAGACGAAGAAAACAAAGAACACATAGGTGATAAAGAAGATTGGGCCCAGAATCCTGTTTGCATTCTCTATTTCTTTGAAGTTGAAGTCACCAAGAATGATACGGAAGAGTGTGAAACTAAAAGGTTAAAACATAAACACGAGAAGAAATTAGACAATAGTAAGCCAAGCTCATGCCAACTTTCAATCGAATGCAAAACAAATTAGAATACGCAAAGTTAAAACTCGCAGCCACCGAGGTAAGTATATCCTACATTCTCCAACTTTGTTCAGTTTGACCGTGCTTCCGATCGCCATCTTGCATTAGTCAGTAAAAATGGCCTAATTTGACTATCAAATTTACGAAGTAGACTGGTCTTCCCTGATATTTCTGGCGAAAAAAAACACCAGGACATTTAGCCCTAACTATGCGAAAGTCTACACTTTCACATGGCCTGAAGAAGGCTCTTAGCTTCCACTTGCAACAGCCCAATCGATATCTCAGCATCTTTCTGTATAGTCTTGACTGTGTTCTAAGAATAGACCTAGGTGTTTACTGCCTTTGTACCACCGAAAGGATACTGGGTAAGGAACCTACAGAGAAAGCCTGACTTCATTAAGCTGATAATATTACTACTACTAACACCTACAGCAAAAGATTGAAACAAGACGATGATGAATAGAATTAGTGCCATATCTTAAGACCCTGATATTTTCATTAGTAAAACGGGGTACTGAATCCTCCTTAAGGAGCAGAGGTAGGTAACTTGAAAGGCAACTTATACACTATATATTATAACCAAAACACTCACATGCTGTCATAAAAGGTGCTGAAATCTCGGACTTGGGTTCCGAAGATCAGATAGCCCCACTGCGCATAGGCCAAGAAAATGATGAAGAACATAACAGCGAACCCAGCAATATCCTTTGCACACTAAACAGGCATAGGAAAGACAAGAAATGCAGAAATATAAAGAAACTTTCACAAGTAATCGTAACTAGCAGATTGTGAACTCTAAATCGTCTCTGAACGTATCATTAAAAGCAGACAACATTCTAGTAGTTTTTCCTTCATCATACGATACTACACTACAGTAGTGCAGTGTCTCGTGAATTCAGATGTTTTCATGAGCATCAATCTCGACTATTCTGCAAAAGAAGTGAGTAAACCACCCGTTTCAATGAACCTGCGTCTCTAATTCTTTTAAAATGGCAAAAGATACTTCACATTTATAAGCCAAAGCATATCCTAACAGTGTAAAAACACAACAGTCCCTGTTATCTTTGGTGTAGCATTCAATGCCACAATTCCAACTGTAATTGCCTGTTGCCGTAGCGACGCAATGTGACAATGTGGAATTTGTACAACATAAGAAATGCAAACTTACCCTAGCCAAAGTGGAAGACAGCTGAGTCATTGTTTTGTTGAAACTTATATACTTAAACACCTGAAAGGAATAAAATAACGAGTTATTATACATAATGATAAATATCTATAGATTAACATCATTGCAAATAATCCTTCCGTTAGTTTACTTCAAGCAAAAATAACGATATGCATTACAAGCTTATACTCTTACGTGAAATAAGCTTCCTTCCACATCAGTTCAATTTTGCTACAAACATTTTGCAAACCAAGTTTGCAAACTACGGTTAGAAGTAAATGCTCTGAGAACAGTGAATAAATGTTGTCGTGTTTACAGGTGGTCGTGGATATCACGTTTTCAGAGTCGAGGACCAACATCTATGGCAGAAAGTCATACAATTTCAGTTTAACTCGGGCTTATATTCATAAAGACAGCTCTTTGGAAACCTGGCAATTAAAAACATTGGAGTATCACATCCTTCAGATTTCTTGCATCTATCCTTACACTACATATTGTTATGCTGACAAGCATCTGCACTAAAAGCAGCGGCGTTAAATACCTTCTACAAGTTGCCATGTTACAGGGAAGAGGATTCACTCGAAAGGAGCCACATCTATCGAAAATATTGCGTCGTACGGCGGGTTTGCGGTTTGCACGCCATTTTCAGAGTACGAAGACGCATTTGCTTGCAAAAGGGTAAAGAAGCTACAGAATCATTAAGTCTGTCACGATGAATAACGTCAACCGAGTTATACTACACATGAAACAAACACCAATATAATGATCTCTATTACAAAAGGCACACATACCTTGATCCATGCACAGAAAACGGCAATGGCGACCAGGTTATTAAACTGAGATTGCCAGAATCCAAGGACTTCGAAGTTGGCATATTGGTTTGGGTTTTCAAGGAGTCCTTTCAGTAGATTGGTGACGGTGACTGTGCGGTACAAGTTGAAGACAATGCAGACAGCACCAAGCAGAATGACTACAACATCCAAAATGTTCCAGAAGCTTTTGAAGTAAGCAAGCCTATGCTTTTTGATTTCGATAAATTCCTCAATAGAGTAGTAGATCATGAACAACAGAAAGATACCTTCGCATGCCATGACGAAGTGGTCCAATGAGGTCACATATCGAATCAGTTTCACAGTACGGAAGGTGTAGAAAGGAATGCAGCCTCCTGTCGCAGGGTACTCCAGAACTAGACTGCAAAAGAAATACGCAAATTAGGTTGCTGGGATCCTCTCTTATACCGTTAATTTAGTCTCGGATAGCCCACCCGCCTTCAAACGAATAATCGATGGACGGAAATGGTGACCATCCAATACAGAATAATAGGCCAAAAGCGAGCTGTATTTCAGACAACGTCTTGTCTATTTCTGACTTCCTAAGTTGTATTTCAAATATAACTATTAAACACATGCACTTGCAGACGTCGCTGACCCTGGTCGGCAACAATGTGTGTGAATTGTGTGAATCCACCTCAATCATGGATGAACTTAACAATACTTGTCAACACGCAAATACATCTTGTGAGTTCGATATTCCTTGTACAAAAAAAGACGTGGTGAATAAATGGCAGAATCTATGGAAAATATAGTTTGAATCTCATCGACTATTATACTCCAAAATGACCCACGTTTCTCTTGTTTTTGACATGTTTTTCAAGCCTCATCACTAGTGCTGAAAGTTTTCTGCGAAATTCAGGATAACTCAAATTTAAATTTGTTAATGAGCAAGTCAAGCCGGGAATGGAGTAGAATCTATAAATTGATTGAAAGATCTTAGTCATGTTCACAAAAATCTTTATCATTTCAGAAGCACTGCAATAATGAGTCACGAAGACGTGAGAACCATTACATATAGTATGCAAAACAAGCATTGCGACAATGCATGGTTTCACAGTTAGAACATTCAGAATTTCGAGTCTTACTGAGAGGAACATCAGTGCCGAAGACAAGAAAAGAGATGCAGTTGTGAGCCCGAAATCAGGTAATAACTCGTCAATTTAGCACCAGATTAACTATTCTCTGCGTACCTCTTATTAATACTGAACACAAATTTAACACACAATCAAAACAAAATATGTATTCGAAATGAAAGTGCTATGAGACTTACGTCACGATGCAGAAGAGATTGATGTTAGCATTGTACACTGTGAAATCGATGAAAACAGCCCTGGTTCCTCGATCCAACCAAAGATTTTTCTACAAATAAGGAAGTTAAAGTAATTGCAAGACATTGGTTTGTTTAACGAAAAGAATCGATCAAGCCCTATATCAATGGCAGTGTAGCAAAGTCACACCTAGATAGAGAAGCAATTCTATAATGATTTAATATGACATCCTTTCCACAGGCCATCGCTTCCTAAAGAAAATGACTTTAGCAAATATCAATAAATGTGCTTGATCCAAGTAGACACTCTAAACCAAACTGGTACTCATCTGTTTCGGTGCAGGGCTGCACATTCTTATACAGGGCGTTAACTAAATTGTTCTTACTCATCAATGCCTCGCTCGAATGTATCTATTCATTATACCAGAATACAATCTATCCCATTCCCAATAACCTTAACACACGACCAAATAAGTTGTCTAAACGTCTTTTGCTGCACGTTCATTTCATTATTGCAGACTCATGGCACCCTGTTGTCGTATCAAATTGCCCCACATATATCACCGCAAGCTGAGTTACATGAACAAAGGCATTCAAATGCTATATTAAATGCTTCGGAGGTACAATACTGCAACACGATTATCACAGTTTCTCTGATGTTATTTCAGACTTTTCTATTCTTCTTAGGGCCACTAGACATATTGATGACTTATACCAATGTCATTTTGACATCTGAGGATGCAATTCTCAATATCAAGATCATACTGTTTATTCTGTAGACCACCCATTGTCTCTGCCACCTATTATTAAAGCAAACCAATGGTACTTCCTATAACAAATACTTTGCAGACATTAATAAATGCAATTCAGCAAAACCCCTTTCACAACATTTAAATGTCTTACCTTTAAATCTGAAATAATTGCCTTTGATGAAGCTGATGTTTTATCAAGCAACTGAACATATCCACCCCCACCATACGTTGTCAGAGCTCCCCACACACTTTTCCCCTTCAACTCCTCCTCCGTCTGATATGTCCACCTGAAAATAACATACAATCAAATAGTAACACAAACCAAAAGTAACTTTCCGCTCACCAGCACTGACTTCCTCTGGGTGCATGCAACTGTCACACATGAAATTCTTCAGTGTATTTTCAAGTGCTTCGTATTTTTCAATCCAATACATCTTTTATGTACCCACTAACAACAATGAGTACAGTAGAGCGAGTTCACACCAACAACCTTTCTCTATACCCAAGAAGGGAACTTTCAAGACTTTGAAACTGCTCCATTGCCAATACCACAAACCCTAACTTTTGTTTTCCCAACATTACACTCCAAGGCACTCTTCCCAGAGATATATCTTTCTTTCAATTCTTCCAAGCTTTCAGATATTATTGCAGAATTGTCGGCATACAGGAGTTCCAGAGTTAGGCTACATCTGCATTCTCTGGATAACACTTCAAGTACCATGATAAAAAGTAGGAGACTCAGAAAAGAGCCCTGGTGAATGCCCACTGTCACCTCAAAAAGCTTTGTTAGTTGTGTTATTGGCTCCAACTGCACTACTACTTTTCTTATACATTGCCATTAAAGTATTGATCCACTAAATAACTTCATGTGGAACATGCTGAAACGCTTTCTCTAAGTCCACAAAGACAAATGGAGCTTCTTCAGCTTTCCCAAGTACTTCTCCTACAATTGTTTTGCAATGAAGATTGCAACTATAGTTCCTCTTCCAGACATAAAACCAAACTGCATGACAACTATATCAACTACTCTTCTTATTTCTTGCCCAATGACTCTCTAAAATACATTCAAAAGTGTTCCAGTAATTTCAACCCTAAGTAGTTGCCTCTTTCAGTTGCTTCACCATTATTCTTCAAGCAGCTTTCTATAACACTGATGCTCCAGTCAGTTAGGATTTCTTTTCAGCAATGATCCAGTTAAAGAGCTGAGTCATTCTTTCAATGCCTGGTTCATCATTCTTCTGCAGCTTTCTTAGCAGCACACACAGCACGTCTTGCATAACCTTAGCATATATATTACATGGCAGTGAGCCCTTGATAACTATATATCATCATCATCATCATCATCATCATCATCATCATCATCATCATCATCATCATCATCATCATCATGTGGTTGAGTGTCCATCTTTCTTCTTTACAGGGAGTTGGACTGCCTTATGGTCGACCATATCCTTCTTCACCACTTCTCCCTGTTGCTTGCCATTTCCACGGTGAGGCCACAGGCACGAAGGTCTTCAGTCACAGTCTCATTCCAGGTTTTCCT
>JAAAKL020018147.1:0-10342 GCA_010016065.2 Carybdea cf. marsupialis auct. non (Linnaeus, 1758)
GATAAAGCTAAAAAGTGGTCATGGAAAAAAAAAAGATTTGGCAACTCTTTTGGGGGTCATGGGTCCCCTGCCCTCCCCCTGTTCCCTCGTCCTTGAATTGCAAGTATGATTTGATAAAGGACGATAAAAATCGAATAGCTCTTTGTCACTCGCGTTCTTCTTATATTCTAGGGAAAGGAAGGCTTTCTTAAGTATCGATACAGTAACCAGAGACATTGATAACTTTTGCGATAATGAAAAGCAAAAAAAAGGACGCTCTTGTAAAGCTGAAGTTGTGATTTATTCAAGGGGAGAGGTCTTTGATAAGGGTTTTTATATAAAGTTGCCAAATTCTATATCCGATAATGTCGAATTGGTTAAATGAAGAGGTTCATTAAAGTATAGAGTTGATGTGGCGGTGTTCCTGATGGAGAGCGTATATACTTAACGTTGATATGATCAAACAAATTTTAGAGATCAGTGACACAGCTAATGAATTGCTTAAATAAGTGGCTAGGAACTGTTTCCGATGGAAGTAGATGATGGATAGGAATATACAAATTTTTTATGGTAAAGGTCCGATGGTACCTTTAAAAGAGCCCTTTGTTATTTCTTGGATCATGTAGTTAAACTATTGTAAAAAACTTACATTGCACAGCAAATCAACTCCGAAACTGTCTAATATTAGGCTCTGAAAAGTTCTTTATTTATCTAACATTATTTATTTTCCTTCTCTTCCTAACATTTTAAGTCTTTTTGCTTGGCTGGGTTTGGTTGTAATCCATTTGCTGTTTGAACTAATCTCTATCGTCTTAGTTTGAAGGGGTGCATAATTTTTATGCAGCATGAAATAGATAAATTCTGTTTCTTGATAAAGTCTGGAAGATTACCGGATACTGCAAAAATTACTTTTGACGCAAAGATACACCTCTGCAACTTTTTGTGGTCAAGATCATTGCCCCCTAAAAAACCTAATCGTTCAAGTTGCCATAATGGTTTTCCTATTGTAATTTGAAAGGGAATGGCACTTCAGAATTAATCTTTGGCCCACCAACGCCTTTTATCAGAAGATTTCGTTATGACCAAATCTAAGAGTTTGATTACCTTTGTATCTGAGCTCTTTTATGTATTTCTGGAGCATGAATGATTCAAGAAGCTTCATAAATATTGAATGTATCAGGGACTCCTTTATCATCTTTATGCAGCTTAAGTCACCAAGACAACCAGAGGAATAGCAAGAATTGAGATGTAATCTATAGATGAGACTACTACCACTCAAAGAATAAAGAGATTGTTACATTTTTACACTGAAATAAGGGTGGTTGATAGACAGCTGTAGCTCTTTTTGGTCTATAAATAGTTTGATGTCAATTTTGATGAAGGAGTAAAATATTTCGTAAACATCAATAAATCTTCATTTTGCAGGAATTTTTGGTGGGTATTTCCAGCCATTATACCAATTTAAGAGCCTTGAGAGATGGTTAAGATCCAGAACCCTTTTCGTTTCAAATCCACGAAATAAAGTTAACGTGCACCATGATGTTCTCAGATTTTCATTGCAAGTAGCATCTATAGAGACGCATGCTCTTTAACGCGAAACGGTTTTTGTCCATCTTTACAATCCGAACTTCGAGCTTTATTATGGCCATACAGTAGCCCTTCACATACACACTAAATTATTCATACAAACTTACAACCAATGTCATTGCTGTGCAATACCTAAGTACATTATCATACTCTGAAAGAGGATAATCATTCGTTAAAAGTTAATTAAGTATTAACCATGGACAGTTTATAAGGACGTTGAGAAAACATATGATCCCATCCGCGGAAGTAGGCTTGTTGCTAGCCGTTCTGGTGACATGAGATACGTAATGGAGCAAGTATTGTCAGTATGTTGAAATATTACTATGTAAAAGCCTTCACAAGGTATGCATCACAGAGAATTTTCTACGCAAAACATTTGGAATATGTAATTCCTTGAGAGTTTGTAAAAAATGTCCTAGAATGAAGAGGCTAGAAGGCATCTTGAAGGGTATAAAGCCATACTGTTCATTGCCCCCAAACTGGTAAGCCTTTCCCCTCGTAAGCCAAGAGAAGATGAATTTGCTTTTCTTTGTAGAATCAAATACGGCAGCCATAGCAGAAAGAAACTTATAGATAAGTCTTGCAGGAACGTTTTTACAAGGAATGGCAAGTAGTTCATGCCATATCCATTAGCAGCAAGGAACACGGAAGCAAGGTATGGAAGTATCTGACTAAAATAGAACGATAGTTTCCATCGACTCGACTAGAGAAGGCTCCAGACAACTAATTAACAAGAGCTTCCTACCAGGTGCTTACTGTTAAAGCCACGTGAGAGTTTGCACACTATATCTCTCATAACCGAGTAAATGGGGATAGACTTGTAGTAGCTATGGCTTGTGTACATATGTAGCAAACCTCACAGAAGTAATTGAGGTATGCTGGCAATTACTTATATTTAGGTAAAAAAACAGCTGCAACATTTCAAGGCCACAATTCGATGCACTAGTCTGTCCCACTGATACAGTGAGTATATGCGAGATAAATAGAAAAAATGGATCATGTGCCATAAACTGTAACATGCATATTTGTGCAAAACTCTATTTTACTTGAATTTAACCGAACCATTATTTATCATGTACAATGTGATAACATGATTGATGACTTTACTTGACGATTGAATGTCTTTACTTTTAATTTGAGCATCATTTGTAGCCATAAAGAAAAGTTTTCTTCACTTCAAGATATTTCTTTTGGAATGCTATAGCAGTGTAAAGATTTTCATTTTATCACCAACAGGATATTTCCCCCTCATACAAGCTAAATTATTATACTTTTCTCTATCTTTAATATTCCCCCACTATAAATATTTGATATTAATGCTCTCTTAATTGTTAATTGTTATCTTATATCACGTTATTACTTTCATCATCATTTTATATTTGTCTTCGTAAAATGTTTGAGATATACAGATACAATTTTTTCTCTCCAAGGGCTCATCGTTTTCAGAAGCAGTTCAAGAAAATATTATCAGCTCCAAAAATACCTAAATTAAAAGATTAAAAGTTCTTTATGCTACATTTTGTTTTTCCCATGTACATATATCACAGCAAGATTTCAAGTTATGCAATACCTGTTTAGAAGTTTGCTCTGTGTCAAAGTATGACATCCCATCTTCCTTCCTTAGTGTGAATACGCAATCCAGTTGATCGATCGCAAGCAAGATGCATGTTGACATATTTTGCTTCTCTTTAATATTAGCAGATCTGCATCCATGGGTAGATAAACACTCTCTTAAGCATTGTTGATTGTATTCCACTTTCAAAGATTTAATAATAAAATCAGTGACAACTCGGTAGCCGGCATGAACTTTAAAAAATACTGTTCTCCAAATATCAGGACCTCGTACGATATTACCTGCTCCACCGGGCCTACATAAGTAGGCCAAAACAAGTATCAGCATATGGGTAGTGAACATCTGGGGGCAGTAACTAACAATGAAATTTTGTTGAAATAAAGTGGGAATCTTAGCCTACATCCAAATACAGATTTTTGTCTTCTTCGTTCCTCTCATGATTGAGATATTCCAAGGCATGTTTACAGCAGTTATTCGAAGTAAAGTGTATTACGTTTTTTGAATATGAATAGAGCTTCAAAGCAAATATATCATATTTATCTGCATTACCTACAGAATTTTTTATGTTTATAACTTTGTCTATGGATAGCATTTTAAATAGCGGTAAACTCTGGTTTTCTGCAACGACACGTTATGCAAGGACCTGTGAGAGAGGCCATTAAGACGTAAACGAATTTACGTTATCCTTTCAACAAAGTTGTAGGACAGAATTGATCGGCCTTGTTTAAAAAGTAAATCAATGATTTTAGTAAGGCAGTGGTGCAGAATTTAAAAATAGCTGACCACAGCTGACACATTTTTCTGACATTTTCTATTAGTCGAAGCTTCTCGTTTCGGCTTATCAAGACCTGATGGGAAAATGATCTTGTTGATACATAGTATATATCAAAACAAGTCATTGTTATAATAGCAATACTGAAAGTTAATATGAAGACGATACAGTTCTTAAATAAGCACTAAATTCGCCCTACATGCTAAATTCATTAAGCTAGTAAAATATGTTAAAGTACCCTTGTATTGAATAAAAAATCCTTTTGTCGACAAAGAATTGGATCATGCAGCCTGATGGTTATTGCCTCAAGAACCATCGGGTGTAAAGCCGGCCGAACATGAAACTATACTGTAAAACAATAGTTAGTATGTGCCTCGGCACATTCATTGTTATTGAGCAAATATATTGCAATGGCATATTGGGTAGCAGAATATTTCAGACGTCCAAGGCTATTCCGAGTTAAAGCCATGATACACAAATGGGCACAAACTCGAGTATGCAGATGGCGCATAGTCTGGCCTAAAAACAAAGCGTCACAGCTTTAACACTTGAATCTGTACACAAGACGTAATTGGAGACAGTAGAAGATTCGATTTTTAAACTCTATGTAGTTTTTAACTTAATGAATGAAAACCAAAAATAGAGAAGTACACAAGGAAACCAAAGATGGTAAAGGAATTTATAGCAATTTGCATAATCTACAAATTACAGAAAAACTATTGAGTCAACTATCACAAAAAAAACTAGTATCTAATTGCTTAATTTCCGTAGGGAAAGAAGACCTGCATGCCACAAAAATTAAGGGTGTGATATCTTTATTCACTTCCAATAACACTCTTTGAACTCCTGTAGTATACATTTCTACTGTGTGGTTCAACTGCATCTTGAACAATGTAATTTCGACCACTTCTTCATTCACAATTAGTGAATTTTGAATAAGAAAAATTTATGACAGAATTTTCTTTTAACTCTTCTTCCCTAATGCAGAGCTGCATCTGAAGGTCTCGGTTGGCGCAGAGTGGGGTCCTGTAAGAATTGTCTTATATGAAACCTTGCGCATGACATACCTTGCGCTACTTACAACCTCTCAGAGGACTTAGATGCAAAAATACAACCCTGATGAAATGTATCAACTTAATAAATGACATGGCAAGAACCTGAACAGCCCGAATTACGAATCATACTGTTGTTCAATTGATTTTATTCTAAAAGTAACACCAATAAACATTACGTTTTAAAAACTAAATATCTAACACTTATAATGAAGATACGAACTTGGAATTCTGACAAATCATGATAAATATTTAAAAAAACCAAAATAAATCAAAAGTATTTCTTGAGTCCTTCAGATCAAGACCAAAGCATCACAGATTGTTTTTCTAACTAAGCGATTTGAGGTCTTTCTATCTGACCTAACTTTATGAGATAATATATAAGCTATTTTTATCAGTTGTCCGGCTTACCACTACGCCACATACGAAACTTAACAGCGGAACAAAAAGGGAATAATACATCGAAACTTTTCCAGATCAAAACATCACCAGGCAATTAATTTTTGACGAATAATGTTTATCTCTCGAAGGTAGACCAAGCAGGTCCACAAGGGAAAATGTTTACATTTCAGTTTGATGGTCCCGGAAACCCCTTTTTGGCATGGTAACCAAATGATCTGCAAGAAAACACGTCTACAAAAAACTTGATTTCAAAACCACAGCAAGCACATCAGCATGAAGCAAAATTGGGAAAGATTCCTTTGCAGCCACAAGGTCATAAAGGACATCAATATATGATAAGCGTGAGGTTTTACAAACTTTCTCTAAAACACACTTTTTACATTTTTATAGGTACACAGTCGAGTTGTGAAAAAATTATGGAGGGAAAAGCCGCCAAAGATAGTATTCCATAACTAAATTTCAGTATTAAGATAATTTTTCAAAATCCTCATTTTACAAAGTGAGGGTGTATTCTGTTAGTTCATTTCATTTGTTTAGTTTTATGCGCTTTAATAAAAGACGAAACGATAATTTTCATACCAGGACAGACTTTCTATTTTACCATGCTAAATTTACCTGTATCTCTCCATCCTACACTCTAATTCTTATCCACATGGAATGCAGATATCCAGAATACTTCCTTTTCACTCTGCGTTCTAAAAAATCATGACTCTGGACTCTTTATGATCTAGTTTACGTATGAAAGTTCATTTTCAAGTGAAAGAAATGTGAGCAACGCCATTCTTTTGTCAGTAGGCTTACATCATGTGCCCTTTTTTACCTTGACCACCCCCCACACCCAATCCACTCTAAAAAAATTGGGTACTCGCCTAGCTAAGTAAAACACTTTTATCCTTGTAACTCTATATTACCCGCGAATAAAGTTTGCTTTTTTGTTTGTTCTTATTGGTATTTATTTGAGATCATTCTTGCTGCCAACTCAGCTGGTCATCCTTTTGAGGTAATGTTATATCTGGGATAACCGCAGCAAGGCTCAACGACAGGATCGCATAGCAGACAGTAACGAGGACAGTAACGAGGTAAATAAATGGGAACCAGTTCATATTGGGGTCAAATTGTAGAAACACAAGGAAGACAACAGGCTCCCCTCCCTGCCGTCGGGCCGAAGCCATTTGAAAAGGGAGCCGTCGGGTAGCCCTCGACTGCGGTCAATCAATTTGATTTTTTTGATTTGGGATGTCTTTATAATAGCATGATGTTCTAATGTGTCGTGAATGTATCATTTATTTAGCAACACCGCGTATAAATACTGGAATTACTTTTAATGACATATTTGATTTGTAGATGGATATCGTATTCCTATGACAACAAGAGGGGCCATGGAAGTTACATTTGATGCTGCAAGCTAAAGCAATTTCATCACTGTTTACCTGTCAATCATTTTTCGATTATATTTTTTATAACATATTCCATATATTCTTGGATCCTACACGTTGAGCCATATAATAAAACAAAGGGAAAATATACCTAACGAATACCCTTTTGTTATGATGAGTAATGTTTAGATTGTGGGAGGGTGTATGGCAAGATAGAGAAACAGAGGTGCGTTCCACCCCCACACAGAAAAACAACCCACCCACAAATCGACTGACTTTAGAGAGAATAAAGATACAGAAAATTCAGAGATACAGTGACAGTCGCAGTCAGAGTCAGAGTCAGAGTCAGAGTCAGGATCAGAGATGATCAACGTGCAAGGCACAGATCAAGCACAAGAATTGAGAAGATCGAAAGTCACGACTTGACGAAAGAGATACTACTGCCTGCTCAGGGAAGTTCAAAGACAAAGAAAAGATGATGTGAAAGCCTCATTGATCCTCTCATCGAAATTATTGTCAAAAGAACATGAAGCAAAACTTGCCAACACCAGAGAACATTTGGGGTTTGCATAAATGTAAGTTGAATCGTGTAATTATTATGATTATATTAATAAAATAAGTGTGACGAATTATGTCAACTTCAAATCTTGTTGCTTCGCGCTTATACTCGTCACAGGCCGTTAGCGACGTCGTAACGTATGGGTTATAGACACTACAGCAGAAACGGAAAAGGAGTGTCTTAACAAAGATTTAAAAATTCTTGAGTAGTGAAAACGATCGGCATGAACAGCAAAGACAATAAAATTTAATGTTTCGATGTTACATACGGAGCAGAAAGAATAAACTTCATACCTCCAGATATATCAAAGTGGATCAGCTGTTAAACAATGCGTGAATGGTATCAGCATTAACGTAGCAGGAATGTCGGTGGTAGCGAGACGTGTGTCAAAACATCAGTAATTTCCCCACCCCGTTACCCAACGGCGACATACTTTCTTACCACTTGTTGTTTTTATAGGTGCTACTCTTTACCAATAGTTCTGAATCCCCTGTAACAAATGGTTACAGTAGAGCCATTGTAATGTAAGTGGTCACTTTAGGATCTTTGTGAATCAACGACAAAAATCAAGCCTTAATGCATTAAAAAATTCAATAACGTTTAAATCTCATTCGAAGTTTATAATGGATTATTAATTTTTTTTTAACCAAATCAGAATTTTTCCATCTGGCTTATTACTTTTTTAAGAGGAAGCCAGCCGCTTTCGTGCATTTTTTGCATAGCTGCCAACCCCTTGTATTTTTCCCTCCTGGGTTTTCTTGAATGCATATCTACTTGAATGCTGTTTTAGCAGCACTTGTTTCGCGTCCCTTGATATCGTCCTTGTACTGGTACTTTCATTGACTACCTAATATAAATTTTCACGTGGACATACCATCTTAAACTCATCTTCTTTTTCTTTCTGGCATGTTGGTCACTGCTAAGTCTTCTCTGGCTCTTCTTTAGTCTGGAAAACAAACACTGGTTATGATTTCCTTTCATTTAGTCCAATAACTTTTATCGGCAGCAGTACTCGAACGCGTTAGTATTCCTAATCCTTTTCTTCACTTTGAGATGTTCCGTCCGCATTAGGTTGAAGGACATGGTAGTTCTCAATCTAATTATATTTTCGGCTGCTCTAATTACCTCACTGTCAGTCAACTCTGTCGAACCTGATACGATGTCCATCCACATTAATCTTGATCTTTCTCTCTGTCTTCTTACATTTAATTGGCCTTCTATCAGTACTCTTTCAAAGTTGTTTATTCTTTTCAGGTGATTAAAAAGCTTAGTTTTCTTAGTTTATGATGTTTTCAACTGTGTGGTTTTTTCTGAATTGGGAAGAGACTTGCATACAACGTCCTGCTCCATTCAGTGTACGACATGCTTCCTTCCCAAGCAAACTCGAAGAGATGGAAGATTGCTAACGGTAATCAGTGTAGATGTAGCAATTACGGTACCATGAAGCAAATCTTATCAAAGTACTCCCTTCGCTTTGAAAATAGATGGTGTCATAACCACATTTTACCCATAAAAGCAGAATCGTTTGAAACAAAGGTAAAGCTGATTAATGAAGGGAAAAGCACTCAGGTAAAAAGAAAGCAATAATATCACATTCTGTAGAGCAGAGCAAACTACTACTAAAAGATGTTGAAATGGCAAGACATATTATGATAAAAACACAGGACGCAAGTCTATTGCTGTCAACCGTTATCAAAATGTACGAGGGAGAATCTGATTTTTGATGCCGCGAAGCTTCTAGTTCTGGCCACACATTTGTGCAAAGAAAGTCCAGCACGACACGTTTTGATTGGATGAAGTGTCTTTGTGTGGGTTAGGGAGTTAAAAGAGTAACAGGAAAATCGTTCGGATGAGAAAAGATCGAAAAGCATGCTAGACAATGGGGATAAGCATTTCAGCTACTCGGTTCTAAGTTCTTCATGCAACTGCTGCAATTGATGCAAATTTCTCCACACTGATGTTCACAATTTGGACGTGCACAGATCCCTGTTTGCATCCCACAAAGTGCTTTTTAGTACCCTCTCTTTGCATAAAGACTTAATAAAAGATGCAACGCTATAAACAAGCGTTTGTTATTAGTGGTATCGTGCTAAAGTTTTATCAAGAGGAATCCTAGCACAGAATCTACTTCTAGGAGATTAGGAGGAGCTTGTCTAGAAGATTTTGAGACCGCATTCTTTACTCGAGGCTCTCATAAAGTTCCTCTTATTCGGAACTGTTGAGCATTAGCGTACAAAATAAAACCTTCCAGAATCTCAGCCTGAAAGAAGTAGAAATAATATAAACAGAAAAATAGATGTAATTTAAGACAAAAAAATATTTGAATATTTCCAAGACGATGTAGATTGACATTAGAATTAAAGGTGTCAAGATCATAAGTAAGAGGAATGCAGTCTGAAGACAGAGAATTTCAGATCTTGGCAGTCCTAGGGAAGAAACTGTTATCATAGAAATTTCTGTTTCTCTGTGCTAAATTCAGAGAAGGTAAACACGATATTCTCATTTACTGATATTGTTAAGTTAATTCTTCATTCAAAGTGATGAACACGCTTCTACGACAGCACAGATGGTTCTAACAAGGGGGTGTAACTCTGTAGCCCCTATGAATTACAACCCTGTTGGTTATTCACAAAAAATTGATTTATGACGTCAAATATTTACTTCTCGTCTGTACAGGTACATCTACGCCATCGTTGAGTAATACTACTCTTTAATGTTTTCCATGATCCCAGGGGAGGTGTCGCCCAACTTGGCAACCGCAGCCACTAGTTCTTATTAATAAGACACAAAATATTCAGGATTGTTGATTCACTTTTAAAAGCCTCTCTGGCAACAGTGAATACAGAAATACGTGACAGAATAATACAAAATTTAAGACAGTAAATCCCTGTCTTTAACCTTAGTTCAATCTGTGATCGATTTTAGATGCCTCGAGCGTTTCTGCTGGGACAGTGCACAGAGCTTCTGAAGAGTTGGTTGGCACTACAGAATTTGTAGATAACCTTAAATAGCGGAATCATATGTGTTCCAGAGACACGCGTT
>JAAAKL020018148.1:0-10342 GCA_010016065.2 Carybdea cf. marsupialis auct. non (Linnaeus, 1758)
TGATGATGATGATGATGATGATGAAGATGATGATGATAATTATGATGATGATGATGATGATGATGATGATGATGATGATGATGATGATATTTATGATGATGATGATGATGATGATGATGATGATGATGATGATGATGATGACGACGACGATGATGATATGATGATAACGATAATTATGATGATGATGATGACGGCGACGATGATGATATGATGATGATGATGATGATGATGATAATGATAATGATGATGATAATTATAATGATGATGATGATGATGATGATGATGATGATGATGATGATGATGATAATGATAATGATGATGACATAAATGTAATAAAACCGATTGGCAACGGAGTCTAATGGTAAATATCGAAAAGTAAAGTGGTCGCAAGAGTAACACGATTTTTGAACGAAAAGAAACTTTTATCGTTAACTTTCGCTGTTTCTCGTTTAATGAAAACTCGACCGAACCAGTTTGAATCAAATTACAGCAATGCAACATGTTCACAACAAGATCAAATTACTGCTGAGAAGAGATAACATATGCCAAGGTGAAAAGATCGGGAAAGGGGGAACAGTACAATAATAACGACTCCTGACACAATCTCCTAGATGCTTACGTTTTACAAGTAAATGAACGCACCTTGATTTCGATATTCATTTCTTCTTCTGCCGGTTGTCTTCTACCACACGTCACAAAAGCGATATCTGAAGATGATGTCGTGATGCGGCAAAGCGGACAATGGATATTGACTCTCTTCTGTACTCTTGCTTTGTACGGACTTACGTGCTGACTTTGCAATACGTACACACAATCGCAACAGAACGAATGGCAGCACGAGAAAACAGCCCACTAAAGTTAAGGAAGGAAAAAGACATGACTGCTTTTAGATAACATGAGTTACAACGTGAGTTACACAGTTATAACATGAGCAGAGACTGGGAGAAGGGAGGTGCGTAGAGACGAGAAAAGACGAGAAGTGACGAAACGGACGAAAATGGACGAAAAGTGGCAAGAAGAGAGAAATAAGATTTAAAAAATCCAAGAAAAGACGAGAAGTGACGAGAAGAGGCAAGGGAACGTAAAAGAGTGGAGAAGAAAAGGAAATAATGAAGCCAAGCAATAGAAAAAGAATTGAGAGAAAAGGAGAGCGTAGAATTGAGGAATATAAAGAAAGGACAAAAGCAGGGGAAAAAACCCAAATGGAGACAGTAAGGGGAAGAGATAACACTGAAGGAAGATGTGGGAAAAGAAAAAGAAATGGAACAATAAAAAAGCGAAGAATACAGAAAGATATGGAGGCAGGAAAGAAGACAGGGGCAGACAAGGAAAGCGAAGAGGGAATGGGAAGTGAAAAAAGCAAATAAAATAAAGAAGAAAGGAATAGTGAAGAGGGCAGAAGAGAAGAGATGGAAGAATAGGTATAAACTATCAAGTTCGGCTTGTACAAACATATATGAACTACTATACAGTAACAAGAACCAGGACAAATGACATGCGATGCGAATCATTATAGAAGCTGAATTACACAAAATTTATAGCACGATCGAACGAAGAAAAAGATCAAGTCACACGAGACATTAACAAGGGCAGATATGCAAGATAAAAGATTGAGATACAACATAAAAATGATATAAAGAAGATGCTGCGAATTAGCGTAATTAATTAATGTCTTGGTAACTTAAATATTCTAAAAATAAAACGTACACGTACACAAAATAACATTACAAATAACAGCAAAGGTCTGGTGTGCTCCAACGTGAACAACTATGCTAGAGTGCAAGGTGCAAGGTCACACGAATTTTCACTAGCGTCTCTAAAACAAGATTGACTGAGCAAATCTAATTAAGAGTGTAACTGTAAACGATCATAATTTTGCCCTGGAGCTCAGTGTTCTGTGCTGCAATCTTTTAATGCAACTACTTTGTAGGTCCAAGATGAATGGTGTTTCATTTAGCAGTGTAGAATACTGTGTCTTGTGAATTCCTGGTTAATCTCTACGCTTTCCAAAATACCATGAAAGAGGTTTGCAAGATGGGGTAGAAGACAGCATATTATTGGAAGTCTATTATCTGCAGCAAGTCTGATCCAGAAAGTAATCAGGTCTAACATTCGAAGTCGTACATTTCAATGTAAGGCCAATAAATGAGATGGGGAAAAATTTACTCGACTGTGAAGTTAAACCCATCAAACTGTTGCAAATCGGTAAATGTGTATTGTTACATACTTTGTAAGTTGTACAAGTTAACATGATTTAGTCGATGATTTTGAGTCCATGGGATCTGCAAATAAAAAGACTCACGGATTGCCTTTGGAGACGGCGTCATTATAGTGACTTGGAATGGCACATTGATGATAACGGCCATTGTACTGTGGAACGAAGATGAATACCGACGACCTTTTCTCCAAGTAATATGAATTACAGTGAACTAGAATCTTGTCCCGGGCTCCTATTGAAATTTTTGCACTTTGAGATTTCACTCATAAAGTTGGAGTGTGTAACAAAATAAATAATAACGATACAACGGAGCGACAAAAGAAACCTAAGTTTCTATCAAAGATCTCTAAAGATAACTATGTCCTCGGGGAAGTCTCTTATCGCCACGCATTAATTTTGAATTTCCCAAGGCGCTTATTCGAGGTAGTGTACATTAAAACTTTTTCTGCCCTTTTGATGTGCAATTATTAGAGGCGGGTATCGATTCGATGCTAGCCGGTTAATTGACGAAATAAAACAAGCAGGGATGTTAAGATAGACTTACCTCCAACCCCAACGGCATGGTACAGATGGGGCATTGTTCCGGGTTAAAACCATCACTCGAACTTTCGGCCTGAAAGAAAGAATGATGGAAAGGATGGACTGTAATAAAATGTAATCTGTTTAAAGACAATGTCAGTTAAGATATTTGTGTAGCTATCACAACTATGTCACCAATGCGAGTTAGATCTTACAGCGTGTTTGGCGTTTGACAAATCGAAGAACTTCATAAAATGAGAAATTTGATTGCGAGAACAAAATCCTGCATTTTTAACATCAAAATATGGGGCAAAATATGGTGCAAAATATGGAGCAAAATACTAAATATTTCAGAAAACGTTCCTTTAGATATGACCTTGCCATAAAACAAGGTTTTAGAAGACAATGACCCGGCCGTGGCTTTGTAAGTTGTATGACCTGGCCACTGTAGACGAGTCGGTGTGCTGTAACGTATGAATGCGAGCAGTCGCACGGCGTAACGAATCGAATGGAAGGCTAAGCCCCAAACATTAGGGTATATTCTGCACTTGTGTACTAGCATCGGAACAGCAGCACACAAAACAAAGCAATGCTCTGTGATACTGCACAGGTGCATCCAAAATTTTTTTTGAAGTCAGTTGCAAAGTGAAAGATGATGGTTTGTTACAGTGAAGGATAGGCATAGTTGTACAGCATACTTTCTTTACACTGCCCTCCAATATACCATGTTACGATGCATTAGAAACAAAACAAATCTGAACTTCAGGCTACAGTAGCCCTTATGTAGCCTACACGTAGGGGCTAGTAATTATACGTGGCACACGTGGCAAATAGGTAACGGGTTAAATATAGCTTTCAAAATGGTATCTAAGTTAGCTCAGTACTGTCTTATTCTTATTCCTTGAACAGATAGTTGATTGAGCTGAACAGCCGTGACCCTCCATGAATTTCTGTCCTGTGCCAAGCGGTGTAGATAAGTAAAACTTTCGTCCAACTCCATATTACTATAAACGGACCCAATAAGCAGATCATTACAGATGTCAACTTTTCCAAGGGCATGTTCGACTAACGACTCCCTCCCCCCAAGCAACGACAGCTTTAAAAACTGCTACCGAGCGCGTTCGTTTAGCGATACAAGACGCATCAAAACATAACCATTGAGTGATGCAAAACCCGAATCTGCTAAATCCTGAACATCTATATAATCTGTTTTCGACCTCCTTCATTTAAAGTTGGTTCTGAATTACTCTACTTACAAGTCAGAAAGAAGATAAACAGTGGCTGCACAAATGTATAATTCAAATATTTTCATTGTGTTTGTCTTGTTGTAGCCTGACGGGAGTTAATTGAATGGTGGGACTGTTACCCAGAGCACCTGCTGTGACGTAAATTTGGATCAGACCTTATGAGAGAAAGTCACTCTTGCAATACAACAAACCAGCAATGAACAAAAATAAGGGAAATCATTGAGTTGATTTCGAAAATGCTAAAAACAGGAGCTAGGAATAAAGGACAGATATAAGAATTCTCCTCATCAAATGAAATATTTGTTTATTTGAAATAAGTGTTAGTTATAATTTTTCCTATAATCTCTTCAGAATAGACATTTGTACTCAATTGTAAGCCAAGTAACGAGCAAAGAAAACCGTAAACAAGTAGGAAAATTCAAAACAATATTTGAAAAAATAAGGTAGTTGTGAATAGTCAGAACAAGGAAATTGATAGTATCCAATGAGCAATAGCGTCGCATTTGAAATTTTTTCTTACCTTTGCAAGGTTGCGTAGGTACATTAGCCTCCCCTTTTTCGTCTGTAAATCTTTCTGTGCTCCTAATTTGTCTGACAAGAAGCTAAGCCGTGTTGAAAGAACCTTTTAATGAAACAAACATTGAAGTCAGCGTTCGTATTTCGAGTTGCACGTGACAATCGATCGTGAAAGGAGCGAGTCCGTGTGGGTTAGAAAGAAAACGTAAAAGCAGAGACGCTAAGACATGGGTTAGCGGTGAACACTTGGAGCTCTCTAAAAGCAAGGTGCCCCTGTACAAGTGGGAGGACAAAATAATTCCCACAATATCTTTTTGTGTAAACAAGACAGTAAACAGCGCAATAAGTTAGAGCTCATCGGCTTTAAGTAGAAATTAGAAATCACAGTCATTCTTAACACTGATCCTTTACCGGCTCTTAATGGATTCGCTGTTCCAATGAGTAAGTCACCTCAAATTTTGAACACAATTACACAACCTAAGACTACGGGTAAGCACACTCTAGTGGCTACGGCGCGGGTTTCCAAATATTTTTGTAACCCCACCTTCGATCCACGCAATCATTTAACATCAATTTTTAAATCCACATTCTGTCATTGTTCGCCTAAGAAATAAATTCAGACATAAAGAGAGAGACTATAAAGGTCAACGGCAACCTTTGCTTTCCTCCGTTGATATACTCTAAAGAAGGCTGGGGGTATTCTGTGATAGCGAATCATATGTCATCAGCCCGGGCAATGGTGAGGCAAGGTAGTCAGTTTCGTTCTTCGGAACCTATATCCTTCCCCAGTTTATTCTAGGTACCCACTTTCCTGCTGCCTTCGCAGTAGGGATTTTCTTATCGATTCTGCTTGCCAAACCAGCTGTCTAGCAACTGAGCTAACTCGTTTCCATTGCCCCCTTGGAGGGGGAGTCACTCTAAGTTTGGAAGCCACTGAACACTATGTCTTCGCCAGTTTTCTTTGTTCGACCTAAAGTGGCTCATCGTATTTGATCAGATGTACATGGATAGATTTGACATGTACAAGTACATGAACAAAGTGAAATTAGTTCAAGGGAGAGCTACACACTGAAGATGCGAATACTAATACAAAAACTCATATACCTCCAGTTCCTCAATGACATGTCGTTCTTCGCACTTCTCTTCCCCGGGAAGTCGTAATCGCAATCTAGTTGTACACATTGCTAACTCATCCAATGAAGACACTTGTTGATGTAATGCAAACCATATCTCACGCAGGGCCTGTGGGATAAAAAATACTCATTTGAATTACATGAAATTCAACAATTATGTATAGGGAATTTCCAGTGAGCCAGAGTCTCGTTTCTTCAGCTTGTTTTGTTAGGGCTTAGCTCTTATACTATCCTTTAGAGGATCATGTAACATAGCAATCGTTAAGTCCCAAATATTTTAGTACTACTATGAGCAAAATTTTGTTCACGGTATCCTGCTGCATTCCCTCGTTCTTTAATCTTCCACCCGGTATAGGAAATATATATCATAAAAAAGGGATGATATATTCTTAAAATTTTTACAATTTATCCGAAAAAGCGTCACAGCACCCCCATCCTGCTTGTTTTGTGTGGAGACTACTTTGTGCGAGGATAATAATGTTCCTCCATGTGCAACATTGGGCTTAACATTAGCCTAAAGTTCAATAAAAAGGTGATGCATTCACTCATTAAACTACTAATCGTCGAAGTTCGTAGAAAGCCAAATTCACTTTGGGCCGATTTTACGCGAATGGGCAATCTCATTTCCTATTAACAGATGAAAATGCTCTTCAGTCATTCCCATAAACTGAGCATATATTTATTCCATTACTTCAAATGTTGGGGCAAAAATGTACTGGGAAACTACATTGGGAGGGGGGAGCTTCGAAGGCCCCCAGACTACTATTTCGAACTCCTGTCCTTCACAGCATGTGTGCTCCAGTCTATGTTGCTCAAGATTCCGCCTGACTTTTAATAAACGGTGGTGCAAAATGTTTCCAATACTGTAGCGTCCTAGCTGAGGAGGGTATTTTATCTTTTGTGTAAAGTACTTGATCAACAAAGTAGTTGTACGGTATGTACATCGTTATTCAAAAAGCAATAATTTTGCTACAGAATTCGAGCATAAAAAATATATGTTTCGAACAAAATACCACTTGCAGACGCAGAACCAGAAGCGTCTAATAAACATTTTGTGACCTCTTGTTTCGCACCATAGAAAAAAAATGGGAGATTTTATCAACAATGGAAAACAATTGAGTAGTTACAGATTTACAGTTGGTAAATTCCAAACTAATCAAAACTGGAGATTGTTTCGGGAATAAAATCAATAACAAATCTTCACGGCTCAGTTACGTGCACCTCATATGGTGTTGGCCTGGACTGGTATAAAGGTTAAGAAGGGGTTGATGTGAAAAAGACATGATCATTTAGATTGGATGACAGGAAACCCATAGAAGTTCGGATGACAGGAAACTCCTGCCAAGATCTTGGAGGGGTGGGCTACCACAAAAGGAGTGATGGGTAGCAAACAAATCCTTGAAAACTTCGATATTGGTTACATGTGAGACAGTTTTATTGGTCCATGAAAGAATTGCGCAAAAAACATCTCGAGATTTTGCATTCCAAAATTTAAAATCGTCAGTCTTCAACCTTATTGTAGCACACTTTTGCAGCCATATATGAAATTGATTTATGGAAGGCCAACTGTTCAGTCTCCCTGCAACAAACCAAAGCTGAAATAGCATGCCCGTAATTGCAAAAGATATAATTTGATAATACAATAAAAGTCGATGTTTAACATAATCTGACAGGCTGTCTCTAAAAGGACACATTGTTGCTCTTGCAAATCATCAAGCGTACTTACAAGTAGAAAAGTACAGATTTTCATGACGAAAAACAGAAATTAACGAAGAGGATTAAATAAATATCACATTCTTACTTTAAATTCTTTTTTCAGCAGCTGTATGAGGTGCAAATGATTCTTCCCCTCTTGGATAATCGATGCGTCGAGCTCTAATAGGAAAAATACATCCACATGTGCAAATCATATTTATTCTAACATAAGAAATTAACTCTTGAATAAACGAGACCTCGAAGAACTCTGTATCTTTACTGTATAGAGGAAAAAGTTGATAATCTTCCTTCTTGGCCAAATTATTCGACAATTTTTACGTTGATTTAATTGTGGGAACGAACATCTGAAGGTTTCCACAATTACTAATTTAATCTAGGACTTGGCAGTTTACGCCCTTCACTGACCCTCTGGAGAGCTCAGTCTAACACGAGCAAATCACATGCAAAGAGTGATGTGGTAAACGTGAAATTTGGATATGATTCCGTATCATGACTATCTTAGCCATTAACGAAAACATTAGAAAACTTGAGAAAAAAATCGAAATGTCTGTTAAATGATCCATGCTGCCTTTAATTAAAGGAGGCATAGTAGGCACAGTGCGGTAATTGGCTGAAGTGATCATGATCGGCAGATGACTAACAAATTCCTGCAAACATGTTTGCCATGGATTGTTCGTAACCATTTTTTCGCGATTTTCACGGACCTTTCACACAAATGAAATACAACTCAATACTACAGAAACTCGTCATAGACATGCTTACGTTTTTGCTTTGAAAGAGAGTGCAGTATCTTGAAAACCTTGTCTGTCTCAGTCTCAGCTCTAAGACCTCCATATCTTTTGTTTTCATCCGATTCTGCTGTTTGACCACTATATCACAGAAGAAAATTTGAAAAAAATGAATTGAGTTACATATTTCGAAAACTGGAAATATCACAAGTCCTTGCCACAGAGAGAATGCGAGAAATTCAGAGTGACATAACTGGGAGATATATTAAGAGTTCTGAAGATACTGAAAAATGATATTAAATGGTAAAAACATTTCTGTCACCTGGTGGGGCAGGGGGGACATTTCGACTGAATGAAGGCTCTAGGGCATCGTTTCCTTCGTTTACGGAGAAACATGTCCAACTCAGCTTGCAGAAGAAATTGCATATGAATAAAATGGAATCCAAGGCGCGTGCTTTCTGTACCCAAAACGTGGAGCGTGTTATGGCCCCTACCTACACGTACGAGTAATCTTGGTTTAATCATTTTTGCTGAATCGGCCCGACAAATCGTCGCCAAAACGACAAAACTGTTGGTGTAGTAAACGTTGCACCTCATTACCATAGATTTTGTGAGACTAAATAATTCAATAATTAAAGATTTCGTCCATAATAGCACATGTCAACAGGTTAATAATGTGCTGTTTTACGATTGGAAGTGTACTTAGGCAACATTGCATCGTTGGAGCGGGGCACTGTATTTAACGGGTTTAATGCCTCGAAACGTACTAGGTTAAAAATGCCAACAATGGTACATTTTGTAACCGAAATTATGGTTTACTAATCGACAGACTTAGACGTTGTCCATCCCCGTGAAATTCCACTCCGGGCTTGCCTTGCTTAATTAGCAGCGTGACTTATTACTACAGTTTTATTAACTGGCATCTACTGTATACCCTTAGACGAATTTTTATGCCGGTTATCTGGAGTGCGGACAATAAATCGGAAAATACGTTAGTTTGGAATTTTTTAATCGTTCTTTATTTTACTCTCAACAATGAGAAGGCTACATACTTTGATGCTTTAGTGCACTCTTAATTACCATATCTGACTGATTGACTGATTGATTGATTGATTGATTGTGTCATTGACTGATTGATTGGTTACACTATTGACTCATTGAATAATTGATTGATTGATCAAATTATTCATCGACTGATTTTTCAATAAAGTGATCGAGTAAATCACTAACAAATAATTTCTTTCTATTACGGGGAGATGAGGAACTTTCGCAAAACAAAAGATTACCGATATAAGTTGTTCAACATGTAGTGCCATACATGAAGTAAAAAAAGGGAAAGGAGAGGCAATTACGAACAACAAACGACTCTACACAACAATACAAAATGCACTTACCTTTGTTTTGAGTTCATTCCCTGATGCGCGAATAAAGTCATTTCATACTCTGCGAAAAGATCATCGACCAAGCAATACTGACACCTAACACCAGAGACAAAAATAAAATACTGGATGATAAAACTCCTTACAATGCAAGCGATCTTCACCTGACTCTTTAGGAAATATTTTACGATGTTCGACCTATGAAGTCAGACACTCAAAGCATTACTTCCAAATTATTTCACGCAAAGCCCTTTTTTCCCTTGTTGTAACTGCGTCTATTTGCATCAATAAAAATTAAATTACTATAGTTATTACGAACAGGCCCGTAGCTAGGACAAATTCAGCAGGGGACGCTTTCACAGAGCAGCAATATAAAAAATATCGATATTGAAAGTCTATGTACCAAGCCAAGTTTATTTTCTGCATGCAAGGGGACAGGTGTTATTGTGCGGGGGCTTTGCCTGGGGGCCTGATTACGTACCAAAACTTTTGAGTTAATTCACTGAAGTATAGACGAGATAAATAATCAACAGATATGTTAGAAGCTAACAAACACCATGGGGTTTAATTGATTCACTACAAAAATGAGTGACTGTGAGCGAGCGAGTACGTGAGTGCGTGAACAAGTGAGTGTGTGAATGAGTGAGTGTGTGAATGAGTGAGTGAGTGAGTGAGTGAGTGAGTGAGTGGGTGAGGGAGAGAGTGAGTGAGTGTGTGTGTGTGAGTGAGTAAGTGAGTGAGTAAGTGAGTGAGTAAGTGAGTGAGTGAATGAGTGAGAGAGAGAGTGAGTGGGTGGGTGAGTGACTGACTGGATGAGTGACTGCTTGAGTGAGTGGATGAGTGCGTGAGTGAGTGCGTGAGTGAGTGAGTGCGTGAGTGCGTGAGT
>JAAAKL020018149.1:0-10342 GCA_010016065.2 Carybdea cf. marsupialis auct. non (Linnaeus, 1758)
AAATTACCATGGCTTGGTAACGTTTCGCTTCGATTCGAAAACCAAATCAAAAAGGCCGTAGAAAAGTGTTTTGGTGCCATGACACCACGCGTAGTTTATAACAGTAAGAAAGCGCTCGCAACTAACCACAAAAACCGTGTGCCTTCCACAAATAGCAGCAGTGCAGTTTACTTATTTCCTTGCCAGTGCGAGGATGGCTATGTTGGCTACCTTGTAAAACACAGTTGGGCAAATAATTTTGTTGATTCCCTTTTCGGTATTTTTCTGACGAATTATACTCTGAGGAGTGTCAAAAAAAGCTATTAAGTACAAAGTGAATTCGCTATTTCGTGCAGTTTTATTGCACTATATAATAAGATATAATATACTATATATTCTTCATTTTTCAACTTAGTAGAACATTAAGTAAGGAAAAGTGTAAAGGAGAAATTCCTAGAGGATTAAAATTCGCTAAGGATCGAGTATAAACGTCTCTTCCTTCTTTTCATGCAGATAATAGAACAAATTTTCATCCAGCAAGTTGGGTAGCAGGAAGCATGGTTGTTGGCAGACCTGAACATATATGGTACCAGTTTACGCTTTACATTCATGTCAACCTTTGGATAGGGTCTTACTTGTATTTCTGACAACTTCTGTGTAAAGGTGTGGGAACTATTTTTTATATGGGAAGAAAAGGGACAATGCAGCAAAAACAAAAAGTCAAATTTGCAGTTCTGTAAGGGGACAGATTTTTTTTATTTCTATACATTAAGGAAAATAAACCTTTGTAACGGGTTTCGGTGTAAGGGGTTGGTACATGGTTATAAATATTAGTTTGCTTAGATATTTCTATTCCTTGTTGCTTAAAGAGCCAAAATTTTACGTCAGTATCAGGCTGCAATAGCTACTGGTAACATCTACGCATAACCTTGCGATCTAGAGGGCTGCAGCCCCAAAATATGGATAAAAAATTTTTTATTAATAATAAACAGATCTGGAAACACTGTTGAAAGACCTGCAGACCCTACGGCAATTGTTCGACATGAGCATCCCCTGGCCGTTATTCAGGTAGCAGGGCATACTAGTAAAAATCTTTAGAAAGTTAGCTTCACTAACTTTAGAAGCTTAAGAACAGATTTTGATGCTTGTGAATCATATCTTGTTTTCGTTTGTCCTAATATTCGGGCTCTGTCAGAGACTAACCTTGACTAGCCTCGAGCATTTACAATGGCAAGTCCGTTGTCCTTCGATAGCTTCCTAGATGCAAATAGATTCATTTATTCATATGCATTGTCTTGGTATTTTTATGTTCTTGATAACATCTCTATTTCTAGATGTCTTGGTACGTCTTATATCTGCTTACTCTTAGCCTTGTTTCATTCTATCACTTCCCTTCATTCTTATATCGTTCATCGTCTTCTAATTATGTTATGTTATGTTAGATGATATTTCCCGGCACATGGATTATATTCATCAACGACATTCTTCTGGTGAATGTAGTTGGAACTTTGCTTTATCCCAAGATGATGCCCAATTAGTAACATCTCCAACTCGTATTTCTGACAGAGATGGTAAGGATCCTCATCTTCTTGACCGTGTTCTTACTTCTAATCCTGATATCTGTCCCGCCATGTGTTTACCTCCTCTTGGAAGATCAGACCATGCAGTTGTTACTGCGACTGTGAATTTCAATACAACCATTCAGAAGGATGCTCAACTCCTTCGAAAGATTTGAAGATCTTTGAAAAAGCAGATCGGGATAGTTGAGAGATTCTCCTTCTTTATGTGTGTTCAATCAGAGAGCCTCTTATATCTGCGATTGAATTCAGGAAGGTATTCATGCTTTTGTTTTACATAGGCAACTGTTGGTAAGACCTCAATGTTCTCAATGGTTTACTCCGGCTTGTTCAGCTGCCATAGCCCAGAGATATCACGTTTTTATTCCATATCAGCGTGAGATGACTATAAGGCTACGGTATTGTTCAGACAACCCGGTAACTGATGTAGGAGGAATATTGAGCGGGCTAAAGCAACATATTTGGAAAAAAGTAAGCTGCAAGCTGTTTCGAAACAGAAATTTGGATCTCGTAACTTTTGGAGAATCCATAACAACGTCATGAAAAGGCGACAATCTGTCATTCCTTCCTTGTTCAATTAACCTGAGATAGTATTATCTTCTTCAGACAAAGCTCAGGTGTTTGATAAAATGGTTGTCAAGGATTCCTGTTTAAATTCCTATGGTTTCGAGCTTCCAAATATTCCACCTCGCACCAAGTTGTATTACTCCTAGGGTGTTTGCTGATGTGATGTCTAATCTTGACTTCGTTAAGGCGTTGGGATGAGATATGGTTCCTGTTGTTCTGCTAAAGAAATTTGCTACTGAAATCTCTGTTTGAAAGATTCTCATTTCCCTGCATGTTGGACGACTACATTAGTTATTCCTGTGTTTAAGAATAATATGGATCCCTTTCTGCATACTATCACTCATCAGCAAGGTGTTTGAAAGATTGATAGATGAAACTGGTGGTTTACATGGAGATAGATCTGGTTGCCTCAGGGCAGTTTCTCTAGACATTTTCAAGGCTTTTGATAAGGTTTGACATGCTGGTCTTATGCATTAACTTAGAGCTTATGGCTTTGGTGATGACAATTCAAAGATCATTTCCTCTTTTCTAAGTGATCAAAATACTACGGCTCTTTTTATGGTAAGTGGTCTAACTCATTTCCGCAACTGCTGGAGTCCCCCAAGGCTGTATTTTGGACCTGTCACTTTTCTCATTTTCATCAATGATTTATCAGGTTTTATGTTGTGTCAGCTTGTAATCTATGCTGATGATACTACTCTATATTGTAGCTGTATTAGAGCACCACAAGCCATCCCTGGAAAGAATAACAGTGGAACTTAAGTCTCACTTTATTACTGTTGTAGAGTGGGGTAGAAAGTGGAAAGTAGCTTTCAATACTAGAAAGACTCAGCTGGTATATTTTGACAGATATCGAGACCCTATGAAGGTGCCTCTTAGCATGGATGGTCTTGTTATTAAGGAGCTGTCGTCGTTGAAACTCCTTGGCATTTCTTTTACTTCAAGGCTAAAATGGAGGTCTTACCTCACTAACCTAGCTAAGTCTGTCTCAAGGACAGTTAGGGCTTTTTTGCGATCTATCATCTTTCCGTCACCTGACATTGTGTTATATCTTTATAAGGTAATGATCAGGTCTTTCATGGAATATTGTCATCTTTGGGCTGTTGAACCGGAATGTAATCTCAACATTTATATTGAGATATATATATATATATATATTTCAAAAACGAATCTTTCGTGCGGTTGGCCTTGAACTGTCCTGCACATTTTAACCTCTGTCTCACCGTAAAGAGGTTGCATCTTTAAGTCTTTTCACTGGGCCTTTTTGGCTAACTATTTAGTTCCACATACACTTATTGGTTAAAACAACACCAATCTAGCAGTCAGACCTCTGATTGACTAATTTCAAAACACAGTTTGGTATACGTTTTATTGATTTCTTCCTATCTCAATTCTGACGATTTTGTACTCTGAGGAGAGTCAGACGAAGAAAGCTTTTCAGTACTAAAATGTTTTCGCTATTTCGTCCAGTTTTATTGTTTTGTACCACCAAAAAATTATTTTTAAGTCTTTTCTTCTGTTACTTCTATGGCAAGTTTTCTTCTGAGTCGGCTGAGTTGGTTTATCTTCCCCTCATCTGGTCAAGGTCCACTCTGTATACTGAATCTCTGCATCTCGGCATGACCGACATCTGCCAAGATCTGGAACGTATCAAACTGCTTTCCTCTTGTTCACGATCTTGACACGTTTAAATCTAATGTCAATCACCATCCTCTTGGTAATCTTTAATATTTTTTGCATTTGATTACATCTATTTTTCTGTTCTACTTTTTATTTCTACTTCTATCAAAGTAATTCAATACCTTGAAGTCGCGTTCATGCCTCGTATTGAGTGAAGAAAAAAAAACCAACAATAAATTTTGTCTGGCAATCACAAATTTTTTCCTGTAGATGGAAAATGATGAAATGATAAAAGTTAAGCTTCATTGGTTACAAAACATATAGCACTAAAGAAATAATTTCGTCCTCTAAAATTAAGTGCCCAAAATGTGGAATGTTTACTGTAACGAAGTCAATTTTTGACATGTTCGTTGCGGTGTTCTTTGATTATAAGTCGATAATAGAACACCCAATGGTTATGTTTTGCTTCGAAGTCGTTTGTAGAAAATAAACCAGTCTCCCTCCTTCCCCCAAGAGATGGTATGTACGAATAAGCATGTACACTAGCATTTAACTCTATTACTGTTTTTGTAGATATTTTTAATTCATTTACGATATAATGGATTTGACTATTTCATGGGTTATTTTCATCATTATTCAGGCCCTTTCCTGTAAGAGAGTTTCCCTCTGATATATTACAAATGTACTCCCTTATAATTTGATGGTCGGCAAGTAAGCGGCTTTTGCTTCCCACCTCACTTAGTTGTTAATGAGTAAACTACAGTAAACAGTAGGACAAATATTAAGACACATCGAAGTGCGGATGAGGTACCTAGAAGTTTGTTGTATTTAGTTTACCTTCCAAAATAAGGCAAGGACTCCACCTGCCAACCAACTTCATTATGCAGTGCCACCGCATATTTAATCTAAGAATCAAAACAGATTGGGATCAGATTTTCAACATAAAATGCTGAGAAGTTGTAACGCGCAGGACTGTACGGCATCGGTATAGCAGACAGCTAATTTGTAAGAATTAATAAACTTGTGTAATAACGGGAAGCTAAAGACTTAAACTGAGCCGAATGTATTGTATTTTTACTTTTGGAATTGACTTTCAGTGGATATAAATGTTGGTAAACGTAGAAGAAGATGTACCTTGAAGCCTTTAAGGCTATGCAACCTTAGACTCTTACTTCACCTTTCAATAGTCATGTAAATGTAGTGCATACATGAAAGTGTCTAATCTTCAATATATTGTAGCTAAATTTAGGACGCAGTATTTCATATTCACACAAGATTTTTTTGAAAAGTAAACGCATTTTGTTTCCTCGTGTGCTTATTGCTGCCTTGATTGCACTACGTAAATTTGTTTCACGTTAGTAAGCTGACAACCATGGCAACCCTGTATTATAGTGCCAAAGTGAAGGTGTTGATACCTTTGATGCTAATAGGAATGTTGCTAATTATTTAATTGGATTTACATGTTTAATTTTTGTTATCAGTCTCTGTTCAGTCAACTATAATATTCTGTTGCATCAGATCTATCAATTTTCTACTCTCTATCCTAATCTACCTAACGTCCAAGAAAGCGACTTATCACTTTTCCTTTTACACATTGTATCTCAGGTACTGGTTAAGGGAAAGTGACAAGGTCATGCCAAAGTCCTGCAAAGAAATACTTACTCGTGGTATATCCGGAACTCCGTATCCCAGTGGTGCATACGATATCGCTATGAATAGTGAAACGGTGCAGACTGTATGCGATATGGATCGGTTTGGTGGAGGCTGGACACTAGCAGTGACACGTGCTTCCAAGTTAGGATGGAACCGCAAAAACGTAGAGAAACGGAATTCACTACAAGCCTCAAAGACGAAAGACTATTCAATATTTGAGTATACAAATAAGATGAAGGGAATAGAAAAAGCTGATGTAAGTTAAGAGTACAATAACTTAATATATTTTAAATTTACGCAAGTGATTTCTATGAAGAACTAAAGCGTATATTTTCGTAATGTATTTTAACGAGTTTTACTATAAGAACAAAATCCTGCAACGTTGGGTAGAATACGATAAAATACATTAGAATTCCTTTGAACAAACGTTCAGTGCATCAAGACAGAGAACCATCTGTGCAAGACGCATTCAATAGCACTTTGCAACAGCTATTCACACTGTAGTAGCTTACTGCTAATGATCTTAGTTGGACCATTTAGACTCTTAGAGAGCACTGGAAGTGCCCATTATGAGGTCAAACGTTTTAACTTCGAATTTTGTTACCACATGTTAACAAACTACCAGGTACTTATCAGCAATTAAACAGTAGGAAACAATAGTGGTCTTTCATAATTATGATTTGTTAACAAGCAATCCTCTTTACCGATCCAATCAAAGATCCAAAATACCGACATCTATTTAAATCTATATTTAATTTAGTGTGGAAGACAGTAAAAAACATTTTATACATAGAGTAGATTAGAAGATTATCCTTCCAAACCCCCAAACACCCTCAAAAATATGGAAAGTGTCATCAATGATATCACGGTCAAAAGAATTATGAAAATGAGTGAAATAATTAATGATAACTATTCACAGTATAACAGTTTAGATTTACGACTTTCATCTTACACTAGACTTTCAATCGGGCAAGAAATATAGAGAACTCTATGACTTCTGTTATTACATTTGTTACTTAGATTCTTTGTTTGTTTGTAAAATTTGCTGCTACAAGCACCACTTGCTCTTGCAAATCATTGTCACTTTTTCTGTTCTTTTACAGCAACATTTCCACTATATCATAGAAGCCGACGGTGAAAGTGCATATGGTGCTTTGTTTTCGTCGTCATCTTCAGCCAATTTTATGACATGTGCTCCTGAAACAGTGAGGCCACGGCTTGTAAAGAGGTTTGGGAACTGGTCAGAAGCAACATCCAACTTGGTGAAAAGGGTGCCACATGTTACTGATAAAAATGGAATATTCCTTACAACTAGTTCAACGGTAAAATCTATATTTCCCGTTTGCATTTTGATCAATTTTTATCTTAGTTTAGCTATTTTACTACATAGAACTAACTGTATTCCCAATTTAAATGTAAAAGCTATGATGCTTTCTACTTGGGTCAAACTAGACGTTATTTAGATACTCGAATTTGTGATCATTTGGGGATCTTGGCTTTAACTGGGAATCGTCTCCGTAGTCCATCTTATTCTGCTATACAGGAAGACGATCGGGGCACTTGGCACGATATTCATCAGTCTGACTTTGGAATCATTGCTCACTGTAGTTTCAACCCTGCACTTTCCACCCATGAAAGTCTCTTGATATCTAAACTCAAACCAAATTTTGATTACTTCCAATCTGCTCTCTCTTTTTCTTCGTTTTGATTGTGTATGGTTACGTCTTTATACCTTGATATGTCATGCAACTATTTTCTATACATGCCACATCAATAGTACTTCAACTAATCCCATTTGACCAAATTACTCAAATGCAGTTCATTACGTTATTTTTCTAGTTATGTTCCTTCTCTATTGTATTAATCTTGTATAAATGCAACCAAACATTCCTGATAATGATGTATGTTACATCGAATCTTGAAAAATTAGCATATAATCGAATTCTAGTGGTTTCGTTATTTGCCTTCATGCTTCGTTTAAGAGTTTTAGCCTGGTTTTCCATATTTATAAGTAGAATAGTATTCCTCTGATGAAAGGTAAGATATATAAATACTAAATTTGTTATGGGAACGGTAAAAAAATATTTGATCGTCAGTTAATCTGAGTGAATTAGATTGAAGAGAAAACCCTGAGACATTGCTTTTATTATAAAGTCTTAAAGTTCATCATCTCAAACTTACTAAGGCGACTTTTATAGTTAAAGTAGGTATTTTGTATTGAGAGAATGAGCTTAACATACTGCCTGTAATACTATGAAAGGTATGATATGTCGATATCCGCAGTGATGACGAAACAATGATTTTTATAATTACTGGAAAGAATTTAATAACAAAATAATCTGAACCTTTTCATGTGAGTATGTATGATACAGAATAAGCCTTTTTGATAATTTTGTAGAGCCACTCTGATGTGTCTGGATCTCTCATTTACACTTCATCATCCAAAGGGAAATATATTCCTGGTGTGAAAGATGATCCCTCAATTGTTCGAATCTGGATCAGAGAAGGAGGACAGTAAGTTTTAAAAGAACCTACAGTAGGAGTAGAATGTATCAAACAGAAGCATTATCTGTTTTTATACATTTCATCTGTTTTGTTTACGTCTATGAAAAAGTATCAAAGTTGCAGTCTATTTCTCATATCTTCAATGTTTCATCATGTAAATGGACAATAATTATTTTCTTTTGTTATTTGTTTGGTTGCCTGAGCTTGTATTTTAGTAAGTATTATGTCGTTTTGTAAGAAGTAGGAATTTTATCATGTCAAGAAAAAAAATTTAGCTGGTATTTTAGTGAATATTCTTATCCTTTTGCAAACAGCAGAAATTTTAAGATGTAAACAAATATTTTTAGCGGTATAAAATAAGTAAAGTAAGTGGAAGTTGCCAGAAGAAGGAAAGAAATTTTCTTGCCATAAGTAAGAGCCAGCTTTTTATTCTTGTATTTTTTATGTTGTACATTGAGTTCTACACTATGTATCTCAAAAATGGTTAACGAGATGTACATATGGGAAAGAGTTTATATGTCAGAAAATTTAACATAGTCAGCAATAGCCTAGAACTGTATGTTACCCAACTTGCCTGTATTCTTCGTAAGAACTTGAGCAAGAAATTATTTTCTTATTTTCCACTTTAGCCGAAAGTCATGTAATGACTATAAACTTCATGGCCAACAAAATGGACTTCAATTATTCCATGATGGAATTTACTTTATAGAAGATGTGGAACCAAAAGTACTTCCTGTGTACTGCGATATGACTTCCAACAGTTCGGCATGGACTTTGCTTGTTACTAGCGTCCAGAACAATTGGACTGCCGCACAGGTAATATTTGCATCTAAGACCCGCTTTCTACTTGCGTATCTCTATGTTTTGAAATTGGCCCATCGATGTCTTAGGTAGAGGATCTTCTTCTCATTCTAACTTTGGTTAATGGATCAGAAGACATAATATCAATTTAGTGCAGTATGAAGTTGAACGCGAAGTACAAAGTTGAACGCGAGCAATTTTATTTCCAATGTACCCTCTTCAATTCTCAGTGTCACACATCCCTGCAACTATATAGCTCCTGGCATCATAGTAACAAATAAATGCTTTTGTAAACCCTGTTTACTTTTGATTAAAGGCTATTTTCACATTCCAGTAGGTTAATTGGTACTCCTCTCTATTTTATTACAAATATTTGCCCAATTAATAATTTGTTCGGGTAGTACAGGTGAGTGGGCGTGTCTTAAAAGGGCACAATGCCTAGTTAAAATATAGCTTCTACACACAAGTCAACCCCTACTTCCTCGTAGTTACCACCAGGTAACGCAAATAGGGGCTATGGAAAAGGCGAGTGTTCGGCGTCTCACCAAATAACCGTTCGCTTGTTGGCACTCAATGTTCATAAACCTCAAATCCAGAAGCGTCTGTGCGGCTCCCTTGTCAGCCTTTGTGTTTGTGAGAATACTCCGGCAAGCTGTTCCTGGAAAATACCAGGCTACCTTGAGAAAGTACCTGGTTCACTATTTCCTTAAAACACTGCAAATGACAAGTGCAGATTCAAATCGACCCCTAGTCCAGGTGATAACTGCCTTCTGAAAGGAGGGTTACAAAATTAAGTCTGTACTTCAAGTCGGTTTATACTTTTTCTTGATCAAGCGAGCTATAAATGGCGCTTTCCAGCTTTTATGCTAATTGTGCGGATCTTCTAGTTACCAGACTCTAGTAGTTGATCGTGACGAAGAAGCCCGCTTCATAGCAAGTCAATTACACAATTGAAAAGATTTCGCATAAAAATTTGGATCTTTCAAATCAAATCTACAGTTTCCTACTCGATAATTTTCTTTTCAATTATTGCTTTTGAAAGATTTGAAAATGTCAAAGTCTTAGTCAAGACCAATGACAATTTAAAAAGTCAAGTGACCAACCATGTTCACCACCAAATTTGTCAAACGTACGTCAGGTAATTTTTTGATATGTATCTCTATACCATTTTTTCCATATGTCATCTGAAATTACATTTATCAGCTGTTTTATAATTATATATCTTCATTTTATTTTATTCATAGGTTTTGTCTCGAAATGAAGGTACACCCTCTATTGGCCGAGATTATTCTATCTTACGACTGGCTGACAAAATAAAAAATCTATCGAACAAAGCCTCTTTCTGGTATAAGATTGAGGCACACAAGAGGAATCAGTATGGTGGGATCTACGAAGCACCTTCCACCTACACGTAAGTTTTTCATACATTAAGTCAAATGATATTAAGATTACGAAGATCGCGGGCAACAATCTATCCTTGTTATAGTAGACATAGTAAAACAATTGTTATAATTACAATCATAATAATTATCACCATTATCATCATTACCACCACCATCATCATCAACACCATCATCATTATCATCACCACCACCATCATCATCAACAAAATCATCATCATCATTATCATCGTCATCGTC
>JAAAKL020018150.1:0-10341 GCA_010016065.2 Carybdea cf. marsupialis auct. non (Linnaeus, 1758)
TTGGAGAAGAATGAGAAAGACGAGAATAAAAATTAGGAGGCTGGGGGCAGGTTTGCCCCTTCTCGCCACCGGTGTGGGGGGGCTAGGCGCGAAGAAGGGGTCGCCCCCCCCCCCCCCCCCACACACACACACGAGCCTGTTTAAGAATGACTTCAAGAGCGACAATGACATTATTTGTTATATTTGACTTCAGATTTATCATTAAAGGGCCAAGTTCTTTAGCACCTCGAGAGGGGAAATCGATACCTAATTCTTAGTGTTGGGAATTTTTATTTCGCTTATAACGCTCGACAACGTTAAGAAGTAGGCCGACGGTTTCTTTGAGAGTTTCATATTTGTTGCTCAACATATATCAGAATCAAAACAATTTCCGGATAATTACTCACTGAAACAGAAGCAAATCTGTACCCTTTAGCATATTCAAACTTTGACTTTAACCTTCACCAATATGTCATATTCTATCGTATCCTGTAGCAGTAGCTTCAAGTTCTCCATGAGAAGATATCGACGATAACTATGCGACGTTTTCCTTTTCTTCGCTTTTCTTCAGGAGTCAGAGGCGGCAGCAATTACTGCAAAATACCGAAAAACTATTTCAGAACTTGACGACGCTGAAGAGAGAGCTGACTCGGCGGTTAAGGCATTGATGGCACGCGCTCATGCCAAAGGAGACGAAGAGTAAGTGTGTAGGGAATGCTTATCCATTGCTAGTAAAAGTGCGCATGCAACATCTCCTGGCTTAGGCCTTATGGTTATATATTTGTTCCCCCATATTTTCCCGTGTATTTACTTTTTTTCATATTCACCTGCAGATCTTGTTCGGTAAGGTGGAATTGTAATGAACAATATGAACAATTCTACTTTATCCTATTGTACAAGCCTTTTTT
This sequence comes from Carybdea cf. marsupialis auct. non (Linnaeus, 1758), assembly GCA_010016065.2. Lineage (NCBI taxonomy): Eukaryota > Metazoa > Cnidaria > Cubozoa > Carybdeida > Carybdeidae > Carybdea > Carybdea cf. marsupialis auct. non (Linnaeus, 1758). The sequence continues at coordinate 888 of JAAAKL020018150.1, forward strand.
ACAACTGGTTCTGTTCGGGAGGGAAGGGGGGGGGGGGGTTCTTCGGAAAAACCCTGTGTAACTAAGTCACAGAGTCCTACACTTTAGTATACTTCGAACACTATTCTTCACTGCTTAAATGGTGAAAAGGTTTTCAGTTAAAAGTTACAATTCATTAAATATTGGCGTTATAATTTACTAAGGTCATTGACAAACACTTGTAAACATGAAATTTTTGGTAGAATTTTGTGTCATTTCATCTTTGCCTAAAAATTTAGCATTTTTCTTACTTCAGACATTAATACATGCTAAACAAAGATATCAAATAATTATTTGGGTCCAAATTTGGATAATGTTTCCTTAAAAGAGAAAGCTGAGCCTAAAAATAATCTCCAGCCCAAGCGGAGGGGGTGAAGTGGAGATAGTTGTCTTCATTCGGGTGTTACCAGATAGTAGTCGAAGTGATAACTGAAAGATTAATTGTTTTCGACTTTATGATTTTTGAGCGACAAAGCAGAAACCCTTAGCATTGAGCTTAATCCCTAACGTGCAGCATTGGGCTATTTTGTGCACGATTTGGTCTACGAGACTTTTAATCAGTCAGGCAACATTCTGTCATGGCCCAAAGGGGTGAAAATTTCAAGCTTTTGCTGTCCTTACTCCTACTTAATTGGTCATCTCTAAATACTGGTATTTTTCCATCTTGTATTGCTTGACTCTATGTGGTAGCAGAGATAAAGTTTAAATCTGAACCTGGGCGTGTTTGGGGCAAAAAGGGCAAATATATTCCTTGGGGGAGATCTCTTCCTCCCTTTGGAGGAAATGCCCTCCTTTTTCCTCTTTGGCTTCGTGCTTGACATACTCTCGATGCTAGCTACTTCGTACCTTGGAAAGAGCCGAAATCGTCTTGCAATTTCCTCCGATTTACTGATTTACCTGCTGAACTTAAGAAAAATATTGGCCACGAAACAAAATAAGATACTCAAGTTTCCTAAAAAAACTCGAATTATCGAATGCTTCCTCCGCTCAGAGATATCATGACTAAGATTTTAGCAATACATCTTCTCTCTTGCGAACTATTGCAGAAAACTCGTATAAGGGGTCCTTCCATGCAGCATGCTTTGGGTACTTTTTCTGTACTAAATGACTGGATAGACACTCCCAAACTCCGCACCTTGAACCGTAGCCTTATAAATCCTTAGATAAATGTAAAAATCATTCGGTCATGGTTGTCGACTTAACCTATTGAAAGCGATGGTCTATAATCATGTATCCGTGACGAGTTTTTCAATGTAGAGAACTAATGTGTTTTTCACGTAACATCAGACAATATCTAGTTAACCCGACTTACCGTCGTATTCAAAAGCAGCCGAGCGAGTCCAAAGAATCTCTCAGTTACAGACAAATATAACTTACGTAAGTGTTACCGCAAGAATGTTCTTATAAGGAGAAATCACTGACTAGATCCTTCTACAGATAGCAAAAGTCAAGCCGCAACTGAAATTCTTTCTTCTTCCCTTCCAGAATTGGAATGATTCCAACGGAAATGTAAAATGAGACTGGTACTGAGTGTGCCGCTGCCTAGCAAGCATGAGGTCGCATCCATTGCACGCCTACTTCAGGTCACGTAGCAGCTTGCACGAAAGGAGTGTAACATCCAACCCATTTCTCGAGACGTCCTTCAATTCAATTCCAGCGGATTGTTACGTTTGAATCCTGTTTGAAGCTGTGAATGTCTCTTTCAGAATGTAGCTTCGTAGTTTTGTACTTTTTAGTTTTTTCATATAATGTGAGTGAATTGTTTTACCCAAATAGTTTTAATGACTTGTTTTGTTTATTTGTCTGTTTCCCTGCTGACACCCTTGCACGTATCAATGGCTTTTCACATTACAAGAAGCAGTTATGTGCCATCTTAATGCTACATATGGAATCCTCTTAAAGGAGAATGTGTACCGATGTGGAAACAGGCATATGAAGTGAATGTATGGCTGTGTGCAAGTTAATCTGTAACTGTATTTATTTTAAAGGTCTATAAAACCTTAGGGATATAATGACATCGAAATAGAGCGCTATGTCTTGCATTTGATCACATGAAGATTATATTTGTTGGCAGGAAAGCATCTACCAGAAATATAAGCAACCAGTGGCGGCTTCAAACTAGATCTCGAAACAATTCATGTTGGGCCACGCGTAAAGATAGAATCTGTAGGGCTCAAACCTGTGTTGAATGTACTGTCGTATCATTCCTAATAAGCTAAAGATCATCTCGTGATCAAAGAAGGTTGGTAGGTGCCAAATCTCCATATTCAATAGTCCTGATTACTTCAATAAAACGATGAGTGCATTACTGCTACAATACATAAATATCTTCGGTCATCCTTCCGGTTTCAGTCTAAAGTTGTTATGTAACTGACAAAGGTTAAAGTTTGAGAATGACAAAGCACAAAACCTTTAGGGGTATTAATGCATAATCCATAAATGGCGTTCCCAAAGGGTACAAACCATATAAACACAGCAAACCGTAGTTAAATAAGATAGTTCTTTAAACTTTCATTATAAGTTTGAAACAAATGTGATGCAAACATAGATGAAAGTATGTGGTGTCATTCAAGGCACCAGTCCACGAGTTCCAAAAATTCTGGGAGGGAGGGGGGCGGGGGTGTCATGGAAATATTGTACATGTGATCCACTGCCAGCTGGTCTTATAGATCAGAACTAGACTTGGTACCCGTGTACTGGTTTGAGTTGAGGGTACGTATTATTGTCCTGGCCAATACGAACAAGTACTTGAGTACCAATTTAGGATACTAAGTTAAACGAACGTTTGAGGCACAAATATGTCCACTCGCGACACAAATTCACTATGCTAGTCTCGGCAACTCTGTAAATTAGTGTCCATGACATTAGATGATTCAAAATACAATAGCAGATCATTTAGCAAGATTTCCTATGAGTTTGGTAGAAACACGCACTACCAGGATAGCGTCTTATCTACTGTACCTGGTCTGACATTTAAGTAAGTTGTGATACCTTCTAAAAACAATATCGTTCCGGAATGGCTGGTGCTATGATTACATAGGCCAACAAATTTCTAAGACCCTCGTTGCCAATTTGATCTGATTGTTTGATTGCTGATCCTTATGCATTTTTGTGTGCTGAGTCATCAAAAATTATGTCAATTTTTCTTGTACACCTCCAGATTTTTTCATAGTAACGCCAAAATGACTTTAAACCCTAAATGCCTTATTTTGGGCTAGGTCAATCACATGGAATCAGTTGGATCCCGATTTTGAGTGCAAACCCAGTGTATCTGTTGTGTCCTATATCATACATACCAATGGGACAAAAAAAGTACCTGTAAAAGTTTTTTCAGCTGAAAAGGGCTGAAATGCCACAGATTCCAGGTCTCATCATGAACATTTTGAAGCTTCTGAAAAATGGTGATTTGGCATGAAACATGAATCAAAAACTCGATTATTTCTCATATGAAAGTTAAATAGGCCACACCCTGAAAGAGTTAAGGACAGATCAAAGCAACTGGATAAAATAATGCACATCACTATGTAATTATGAACATTTGCATGCCAATAAACAAAACAAATATGAAAAGATAAATTGGCACAGATATCAGAGTCAACATGGTGGCAAGAACTTTCGTTTATACGATTTTCTTCTGTGAACAATGTTTGGACAATCTCTCATCAGATTTCAGCAACAATCCGCCATCATATTGGTGTTTAATCGACCTTGATAACGTGACTCCATCACTTTGATGTCTTGGTGAAAACGTCACTGATGTCGCCAAGATTTCTTTTGAAATTTTTGGAGGTGATTGAACACAAAGTGAGCTTTGATGCTCATATTGCAACCACGTTCTTTGAATAGTATCAGCATTTCCTTGACAACGTCAGCATGGTGAGGAGATTTGATATTTCTCAAAAAGTACTTTGTCACGTTTACAAATCCCAACCAAGCTGCCTTCTTTCTCTGTCATTGAATTTGAAAAGGTGCTGCCATTTATCACTCTGCGTATCTGTGGATCATCAAATGTACCTGCCTTTAGTTTCTCATCACTCCTCTCGGGAGAAGAAGAACATATGCAACGAAAACAACCGCCATTTTTGTCCAAAGCCTTTACGAGTTACTTCCCGTTGCTCAATTTCATGAGAAGTTGTGAAAACAACATTGTTCTTGAGGTACCATTGGTTCATTTATGATATGTTTCTCACCTATCTCCAGGCTCTCACGTTCTGGCCAATCCCTTTTTACCTAATGTTCAGCTCTAGAGCGACTGCCCCAAAGGCATAAGAAACAATTATATTAGGTGAATCCAGAACGAACAAAAAGTTTCCCATCTTCAGATCAACGCATATGAACCACGCATGTTGTTTTTACTTTATAAGTTCCATGACTCTTTTTATTTCTTCGCATCTCTCTTTCATATTCACTGAGTGATCAATGGCATCTGGTCTGAATGTTCAACAGGTCTCAATGCTAATTTAAAATTTGGCTACTTAGTGTTCTTCAGTGTCTTTGCATTATGACCTGAGGTTTTCACCATACAAAAGTAACAATCATCAACATGATTCATGGGCTCTCGCCATATCATGGGAACTCCAAATGTAGATTATCTTGTACCTTCTCTCCATCCATGCAATGTCCACTCACAGCTGTTGCAAATAACTTGTAGTGCCCATCGTTTATTCTGGTCTCCTTAAGATAAGCACAGTATGCTTTTTCAATAAATTCAGTGATCTTCAATCGTGATTTTATAGGGATATATCTCCTACAAATATAGCAAAATTCATCAGAATCATTCAAACACTTTCTTCTTGCACTTGCCGTATTTAATTCTCAACTGAAGTTGATTCCATTGGATTCACCACTTCTGAATTACAAGGTGATTTGGCGCCTACTTTCACAGAGCAAACATGATCAAGCACATCAAACAGGCCTCTGCATCAATTTCACTACGCTGTGGTCTTTTCACATTTCATCAACCTGCCAAAAAATTTTTAATGAAAGGATCAGAAATTCAGGCGCCTGCCCTGACAAGCTGCGGAAACTCTCCTAACAAAAAGAGATTCCTTTGCACAGTGTTTTTGGTCCTTTCTTCCATTCATTCCGCAAGTATGCGAAGTGCAGGGCTGGATGAGCTTTACATGTCAGTGTGATAACCACAGCACGGATTTAACCAATATATAAAGTATAAAATAAGGGGCTAAAACTGATGTGCGAACTAATTTCGCAGAAATAGTTGTTAATGAGATAAGAAATATAGGGTTTTGTAATTGTTTTCTCCCATTTTTAGCGACAAAAAATGCCAATTTTGGTTATTTTTGTTCGTCTCTACAGGTATATGATATGAAATGCAATAGAAATGTAGGGTTTCATTATAGGAGGGGCAAACCAATTTCATGTCACTAATGTTTCAGGAGACACAAAATTTGTGGATTTTTCAACCTTTTCCCAATAATTTATCCGAAAAGTCCGTTTCAACCCTTTCCATTGGTCACACGGGTATGTGTAATTTGAAACACAATAGAAATGTGTGGGGTTTTCCTGTAAAAATTAGGATAAACACATTTCAAGCAGCCTAACGTTCACGAAAAATAAATTTGGGGGGTTTCGGCTACCTTTAACCATATATTGAAAACACTGGAGGTGTACGAGGAAAACTAATATGATTTTTGTTTTCAGCATGTGAAAATGCGCGAGAATCGACCTTAAGATCAAAAAGGCAAAAAAGTTGTAAAATTTTTTGTCCAGTGTTATAAAACATGGCAGACGTAGAGACCAAACGCTTGATGAACCAAATTTGATTCTGACGCTGGCACCTTCTGATGATATCATTCTATTTTTCCCGAAATGTGTAAGAATACTGATTTTGTTATTGGAGATATGTGAAAGGCATCGTAATATACACGGTATATTGACATGACTTCGGGTAAAAATTGTGCATCCCACGTTAGCCCAAACTGTGCATCTGATGGATTCTTTTTTGTCAATTCAAACAGTAGTATGCCCCATCCCTTTGACACTCGTTGCTAAGGTCCTGTAGATAAGTCTACAGCGGTATCAGTAAATATACAGTGGAGAATTAAAAGTAATGAGTTTTTTGCCAGCAACTAAGACAAGCTAAAAACAAACAAAACAGCTGACTTGTCACAGCTGTGCCGCAGGGGGTCGGGAGTTAGAACCGACCCTGAGCTTGCCTGCCACGATCCTGGCGGTACTGTGCTCTGTCATCTGCTCTCGCAAAGTGGGAAACTATGTTTCGAGAGACATGACAGAGGGGGGACCACATGCATAAATAACTTGAAAGTATGAATAGTACGCACGAATAGATTGTCATCCGAAAAGGAAAATGTAACCCGTTCCTAGTAGTGGCTACCACCTTGATCAGGGTGAAAACAATAAAGTAGGTCACAAGCAGATCATTACATACCATAACAACTGTTGCAAGTTCCAACAGATACTTCAAACAATGCGTTTCTAACCCGTGACCCATTCGCAGCGTGGGCTCCACCAACTGAGCTACTACTTCTTCGTCTATAATTTGATCTTCATCAGAAAGCTCTTCATTAACTGCAGTCGAGTTCATCAAATGGTGCTCGACCGTTGCCATTGAATCAGAACGGCCTGTTCAAACGAAGCACGAAAGTTACCAAATAGCGGTGCAATCCCTCCAGTCTATCGATATGTATCTGCAGAAATCTTCCTTGGGGTCTCATGAGTTCCCCATCAGTAGAGTGCTACAAGCGTTACCATCTGTTGATATTTCAACTTTCTTCATAAAAACAAGAATTATCTTGATCATCATGGTTAATGGTTAGTACTTTTGGTGCTTTTTGAGGGCCGTCGCATCTTATTAGACTTGTCGCCTAGCAAAAACGCTCCCAATTCTACTATCCAAACAATTTCAGCTGTCATGGGATAAAGAGTTTTTGTGCTTGAAGCAGTCTAAATAGGACGCAGCTTGGGAAGCGTATCGGAATGTAGCAAATGTAGCGTATCAGAATGTAGCGTATCGGATGGGAAGCGCATCATTACACCAAGTCACCAAAAACTACTTGAACGCATGGAATCGCAGCACTACTTGCTGCACAGAGACGTCTACACTGCTAGCACGCACCTACTTGCGCAATCTACTGAATCAACATTAGGAACCCCCGTGGTGGACAGCTTAATCTACGCAGTAGAACCCCTACCTTCTACGTTATCAAACGTAGATGGCATGAATGAAGATTTGACCCAAAACAAGTACAAAAGTATTATGCAAACGTATGTTTACAAACTGGCTCTTGAAATCAACAGAAACAGAAGTGTGCAAAACAAAATATTTTATCCAGTACAAATAGAACAACTATTCTGATGGATTGAAACTAATAAACACGACACAACAACGGACTAATGACTGGTGTCAGGCATTTCATCTTATTTATCCTCAACTGGCTCATCTTCCTCGGGCTCATCGTCTTCTGGCTCATCCTCCTCTGGTTCATCTTCTTCTGGTTCGTCCTCAAATTCTTCCTCGATATTTACCAAATCGTCATTGTCTGGTTCTTCAGCCTCGACACTATTATCCTCTGCTTTATCTTCATCGCTGTCCTCATTTTCTGGTAATATATCATCCTCACCATCCTCCTCTGCATTAGCTTTATCCTCCTTATCTTCTTTCTTTTTGGGTACTGCCAAGTCTTTAACTTCCTCAGTTTTTGGTTTAGCAGCTACTTTCACATCATTAGCTTTCTTTTTCTGCTCCTCTTTCTTAGCTTCCTTGGCTGGCTCGGCCTCTTTGACTTCCTTGGCGGGCTGCTCTTTTTTGGCTTCCTTCTTAGCGTCTTTGGCGGCCTCAACCTTCTTAGCGTCTTTGGCGGGCTCGTCCTTCTTTGCCTCTTTAGCTGGTTTGTCCTTCTTTTTGTTATCCTCAGCTGGTGTAGCTTGTAGATCTTTCTCTTCTTTCATTTTAGCCACATCCTGATTTTCCTCTGCCTTTGCAGCTTCGTCATCATCATCATCTTGGGCATCATCTGGTAGTATGTCGTCGTCTTCTTCTTCTTCGTCTTCTACAGGAAGTATATCATCATCTACAGGAAGAATATCATCGTCGTCTGCATCCTTTTCCTCGTCATCACTCTCATCCTCGTACTCTGGAAACTCCTCATCGTCAGCAGGAAGGGCATTCTCCGACTCATCATCTAGATCAATATCATCGTTGTCATCTGCTTCAGCTTCGTCATCATCGTCGTCGACCTCCTTGTTGTCAGCAAGGAAGTCGCCATCAGGTGTAGCAACTGTCTTCTCATCGGCAGATGCCTCTGAAAACAACAACATCAACAACAACTTATTCCCTCCTCAGAAACCGCTGACGAATATTCAGGGACTGAAATCAGACAGGGGTCCCTTGTAAAGTTATGAGAAAACTAGATCCATGAGAAGGTAAGGGAAATCGATATTGCACTGAGACCGTATATTTGCATGTCTTCAATACTGAACGCTATCAGAAACCTGTTTGCTAACTACCGCCTTATAACCATGCAACATCAATTTAATTCATATAATATAAGTGTTATTAATAAATATTGTTAACCTAGGGTACAACTTTAACGGCGGATTTTTTGAATTACGGGGTACAGTGCTATATATACATAGTACATATCTCAATCGATGATATTCCAAACAGTACGGTACTACATATATGAAACAAAATTGGGGGAAAAACCGCCATGTCAACTTAGGAGGCATGTATGGTGTTGATAATGGACGGAAGGGGTAGGGAGGATGAGCCCAATACTGTGTTCATTGTTTACAAATGACTGCTAACCCAATCGTAGACTTTTTCCTACGTAACTATGTCTGATAAGGCGAAAGTTGTTGCACTATTCATCCAGGTTAGGTAGTCAACTTAGCCGGTGTGACATTCAATTCATGAAACGACATGATTGAATTTTTGCTTCTTACGACAACCTAGAAGTTCGATATCACTCATATGAAATGAACCCCCAAATCACACCGTGGAAGAAATTACATGTAGATCCACTTCCATACACAAAAATTACAACACATGATCTCTTGGTGCTTCTTGACAAATCAAGACCCAGCTCAGGAAGACTTTTCGCATGCCTAAAACGTAACAACGAATCGTTGATCGTTTCCCAGAAGGTTTCCTTACGACGTAATCGAAAAACATTCGTTTTGAAGTTACATGCTTGCTTAACATTCTGCAATGTAGCCCACTCTCTATCAAAAATAAGACCTCATACAAGATAAAATTTTCTTGACCCCCCTTAAACTTGTGCTCGTTTTTCAAAAACTTCGTAGGCCTATCAACTTTAGATTCTACAAAGCAGAATCACATCTCGGTTAAATGGTATAAATCGGGGTATCTGATTTAGCCCCCGGGGGTACCCCAAGGTACTACAAAGGGTAGGGGGGTCACCCTAGAGGGGCCTCCCAGCGGGCCAGCACCGTC
>JAAAKL020018151.1:0-10340 GCA_010016065.2 Carybdea cf. marsupialis auct. non (Linnaeus, 1758)
TTGGTTTTTGGGGGGTTCGGGTTTCTATTTTTTATCCATTTTTGACTGTTGATAGTGATATACATATTTACATACATACATACAAACATACATAAATACATACATACATACATAAATACATACATACATACATGAATACATACATACATAAATACATACATACATACATAAATACATACATACATAAATACATACATACATATATGAATACATACATACATAAATACATACATACATACATGAATACATACATACATAAATACATACATACATACATGAATACATACATACATAAATACATACATGCATACATGAATACATGCATACATACATAAATACATACATACGTACATGTATACATGCATACAGTGATGTGAAAACAAAACAATATCAAAGAGATATTTATCATAGATGTGTACCAAATTGTTACCCATTATAAAGAAGATTAATATTGTCAATGTTAATAATGTCAATGTATTATTTCAATACAGAATGATTGTTAATATGGAATCAAATATAACATATACGATTTCACCTTTTCTCTCATAATGGATCAGTTGAGGGGAAGCGAGAATTCACTATGGCATTCATAAGGCACTTGTTTTTCATACTGTGCGTTGGCTGAATGCAGCTTTTATATCAAAGGTTATCTTACCGTGATTTATTTATTTCCCTAGCTTTAAAGTCAGTCGTTTCGTGTTTTTCCCAGGCCTGTTTATTGTTATCCATTCGAGCCTTTGTCCTCCTCCCCTTATCCGCCCACGGTCTTCAAGAACGAAGTCTACGCTCCCATTTTTAGTTAACTGCCCCGTAACACCAAGAACTACAGCCAAAACAAGGCAGGAGAAAAGAAAAATGTAATGATATTTTGGTCATTCCGCCCTCAAAGACCAGAAGAATTGCAGCTGAATAAATAGATAACTTTGATGAACCAAGTTTGTTTGATAATGTGAAATCTTAGCAGCAGAACCGTAGCGTCTTGATAGCAACATATTTTTACATTGTGTCTCGGAAACGTTTACCCGGAGAACTTCAACAATCATACAGAATACTGCCGTTCGACTTCGGCAGCTGTAGCTCCGGTCGTTAAAGGAGGACCTCGAGTTTTCTTGCACCTTTACCAATGAAAGCTAACCCGAATGTCTCTGCTGTACCATGTATGAAGAACTACATGTGGACGAAGTTAGCACAGAGGAAGCGAAATTATTTGCTTCCCTTTGGATGAAAGATGTTGAAGGGAAAATTTTGAGCCGATTTGAGTATGATGATCCTTCAGCCCAGAAAAATTTCAACGGAAGCGTAGATCGTGTTCTGGAAGAGCAACATCTAAAACCTGATATTTGTAATCTACCATCCCGTGGAAATCAGAGGAAGGAAGAGAACGTTTCGTCGAACCCCGAGAATAACTATGCAGGTGTTAATGTGGTAGCGTCGAAGGGGTGGCCACATGGAAGAGACGCATGTACGCACGCCGCTGAAACGGTTTGTTATTGTGGGCATGATTGGTTTGGAGAAGAGCAGGATGCCGGCAAAGAAAGCAAAACTACTGGTCGAAAACAAGGGAATAGCGAAACTACTGACTATAATGCACAACATAATGGTCGAGTGGGCGATACACGAAGCAACGAAAGAAGTAAAGGACACAGAAAATCAGGAAAGGCCGAAACTCGAACAGGGGATAGTGAGGATTTACACGTTTCAACTAGGGTAACTGAGGAGGACTTACTAGATATTTGGGGTCTCGAGAGAAACCAGTTAGAAAGTCAAGGTTGTGAACCAGATTTCATCTTAAAAAGGAATACCAATCTTTCATTTCCATGCTCTTCACAATCGCAAGATCATTCGAGGCAGGCAAGGAGATCTTTCCCCAATTCAGTCCAAGTTGTCAAATCAGGTGCCGCTTACATAGCAGACATTTGTAAAGAGCCAATTTCGGACAAAATGGGAGTGATTAAGTTGGTAGACGAGACGGGTGCAAGTGTTGTATCGCAACTTGACCCTCTCGCAGCTGATTTTACACCCGAGTCACGTTCACGAAAGTTTCCTTTGCAACAAGAACGGAGTTGGAATGTAAGTGAAGAGAAGGACGTAAATTATCTAGGATACAAAAACAATCCTATGACTGATGCTACATTTAATCCCTCGCAGACTAACAGAAATGCTGCAGGCAGCACTTCGAAGATTTTTTCTATGGAGGAATATGGTAGAAAACAATGTGAATACTGTCAAACAAGTAATAGCCCAAATTCCAACTGGTGTTTTGAATGCGGGAGAGCTCTGTGCCTCCAGTTGAGTTTTAACACATCAAGTAATTGTCAAGCACTTGAAATGGATAGGAACATTGGAAGCAACCACTCACAGTTAGTTCCACATCTAAGAAGTAAAGATAACAGCTTCCTTAGCAGTTCAAAGATCAGACACAAGAAAACAAATGGGCATGTCAGACACAGTTGGGAAGAGAACATTAAGGATGAAATATATGGCTCCCCGAATTGGCATCAAAGGCTATTTCAACATGATGCATCATTTAGTGTCAGCCCCCCTGTTGCCACACATTACAAGAGAGGATATCAAAGTGCCATGAGTTACGATGAATGCTTGACAGAGGGATTTACTCCATTACAAGGCTGTTCAAGTAGGTGTGTATCTGATGACTTCAATGGTATTCAAAGCACACAGAAATGGGTCAACAATAGCCCCCAATGTGATACAAACATCCATCAAGGTAACAATTTTAGAGCTCATGTAAGAGTAAATCGTAATGCACATGGCTTTAGGGGCAACAGGTATAAGGATTCATCTAATGATATATCATCCAACAGTTCTTTTGATGCTGGGACAAAGGATGAGGAGTTCAGAAATGACAATTACTACAATGGATTTTTATTTGACTTTGAAAATTCAACACAGGAATCAAATACTTCATGTTTTAATGACCTCACATTTGTTAATCAGTTTGTTCAAGCAGGCATTGAGAGACAAGTAAAACATTGGTATGGAGTAAGTCCAAGAAACTTGCAACTATCTGGAAATAAGAATAATCATGCAGTTAATTCTGTCGACATGTGGAATCATGTAGCAGATCCATTATATGGTGGACAACCATTCTTTTTTAGACCAGATACTAATAATCTTAATAGAATGTATAGCAAAAAGAAATTTTGTTACTCAAGTGTACAACCACCACAATCTCCAAGAGATAGGGTACCAGGATTCAAACAAAATCCAAAAGAAACTAAAAAAACTCGAGAGAGTACATTTAACAGTGAGAAGAGCCACAAAGTAAGTGTTGAAAATGTTGAGAGTATATTCATTTTAGTGTAGTGTATGATATGTTTAAGTAGACTGATATTTAGGAGAATAACTGAACAAGTATATATTCTCAGGAATGTACCTCATGGATTTCATTGTAGGTAGGATAGAAGGCCAAAGAATTGGATCTATAGCACAAGGGCCCAAGACTCAAAAAGACTGAGTTATAACTGCAAATCTTAGAAAACTTGATGTCAGTCTGCACTTATGGCTATGATCACAAGTCTTTTGTTCCCATCTTTGGTAGAGTTCTATTCGGGGTAAACATTGTCTATTTTCACCAGTCTCTAGCACCCTCATTTGTGGCAGCAACTCTCTTAGTATAACTGAATATACATATAGTTTGTTATTGTTGTGTATGTACTGCTGTACCAGGTCTTAAAACTAAGGAATAAAACAAGGAAGTGAGTCCCCCAATCTTCTGTAAATCAAGTTCTTTGCACAAACTATCCAGCTATTGTTGTGATACATTATGTATTGATCAATGTAGGTGCCATTTATTGTGTTGCTTATTTCCAAGTTATAACATTATTTAACTTAATTTGATTTACTGGGTATTCATTAACAGAATGGCAGTCGATCCAAAGATGCACCGACAGAAGTTCCAAAGTTAGCTTTTGATAGTAAGTATGTTTGAGCTGATATTGTGTCCTATTACAGAAAACCTACATACTGTATATCATCAGTTGAAATGGCCAGCTTAGGTATCAGGACCATGTGCCCCTAGCACTCACAAGTCCCTCCCTGCAAACTTTTGTAACAAAGTGTATTCAACGTTAAAAACAGCTCCAAATTACTGCCCCTGAAAGAATTAGCTGGCTATGCCCATTGTCATAGTTTGTTAATGATCCATTTATAAAATTTTAAAGTTGAGGATATTGATGCCCTTGAAAGCTGCTGGTACTATCTACATTAATTCTGTCTGTCACAGCTGTACAATATGTTTGAAGGTGAAAAACCTTTTTAAACAAGCCTCAGGCTTCACTGGGCTTTGTCAGGTCTACCTTAGTTTTTATACCACCCTATGTTTATATATATATATATATATACATATGTATGTTTATATTTATCTAAGTTTTATATCTTAAGGGGGTAATATGTAGTGTCTCATTACCTCCATTCCCAATCCTTGGTTATATTTCCATTGATATTTTGTTTATTTCTATTTTATTAAGACTTGGACTCTTATGATGTGATTTTAACATTGGTAAGTATACAAAGAAGTTTAATTATGTAAACTGCCACTTTTTGTATAATTTATGCACACTATTTTTGTCTAAATGAAGAAATTGTTGAAATGAATGATCATAAAATGGGTGACTGAGTTTGTGCCCATGGCTGAGTTAGTCTGCCTAGCTCTATCAAAAAGGTAAGAAAATCTGTGAAAGATGTGACTAAGTTTTATAAAGGGGCAAATTTTGTTAGTGGAAGAGTTTAGCTTTTGTGGGAGTTAATTAAAGTTAAAGTTGTCTGCCATAGTATACCTTTTTAGAAGAACATGGAGAATTTACACTTAGAAGTTAGATTTGACCTGTTCATTATGATTAAAAGTTGTAGGTTTCTACACATTCTGCTTCATGATACAAGAACAATTGATTTAATATTTTGGAGATTAAGTTCAGGGGTATGATAAGTCATTACTATGTTGTTTTAAATGAAATGGTGAGGAGCAAATCTCCACAAGTTCAAGGCCCTCCCTGAATAGCAAAGCTTGACTGTCAAGATTCCTATGGTCAATTGTTGTGGTCTGATGTCTTTGATTAGTACAGGCATGCACTAGTTCAAAACCTTTACATCTATTTCTTCATTAATCTTATCAATGAAGTTTAAGAATACCAACAGTGATAGGCTTCATAGTATCTTAAAGTTTTCTTTCATTTTTTGTAGATCCGGACATCCAGAGAAGAGGCTCTGCCATTCCTTTGCTTGCCTGAAGAGATAGTTCTCTACGTCTTTTCATATCTTACAATACAAGAACTTGTAGTTTGTGCAGGGGTTTGCAAACAGTTCCACAGGATTTCTTCAGATGAATCATTATGTAAGTAGCAATAATTTCTTTACATATGACAGGCTAGCCCTGCAAGCAGACGAGGTAGATTACATTGAAAGGTCAGATCTAAAAAGATATTGTTTGTATTTTGTCTACCATATTATGTATGCTCCCCTATGTCTGTATTCATGTTGCCTGTCTACTCCATAAACACTGTGAAAATTTGTATACAAAACAGTCATCTGTATGACTCTGAAGAGAACCCATGAAAAGCTTCAGTCAAAAAATCTTCTCATTTTGTGCCACAGACAACTTATTTTGTCATTTATAATCATTTTGTTATTTATGACTGCCTCTTTTATAAGACCCCCAAATACAAGACCTCCTCTATGATAAGACCCCTGACTGGGCATGACATACAATATGTAACAACAGTGTTAAAATTTGGGAAACATTTCTCTCTTTTATTTATTTCTTTTGCGAGAATCCTAGTCATTAGCACAGCGCGTACATAATTAGATCTGGACAATTTCTACAATAAAGGTGGGCTGGAAGCAACACACTCTAAAAGAAGTTCCTTGGCAGTACAAAGTCCTTTTGCTTGTCTACTCTATTCAAAAGTATCTTTATATAACAAAACGGTAAAAATGACATTGATGATAGATACCAAAATGATAATGAAAAAAAAGTTGAATAACAAAATAATAATGACATAATGGTAATAAATGACAAAGTAATGATCAATAACTCTTTCTTAAATGACGAAATAGTAATAAATGACATAATAGTAATAAGTGACAAAATGGTAATAAGTGATGAAAAGATGATATTATATGACAAAATAACAATAAATAATAAAATAATAAAATCAAAATGGTAATAAGTGTCAAAACAAAAATAAATGACAAAATGATCATACATGACATAGGAGGCTAAAAGACAAAACCTCACTTTATTAAACAGTTGGATGCATTTCAAGTTTCCATGCAAGAATAAGGTGAGACAATTAACTTGTGGATCCATCCATTTGGACCAAGATGAGGAATAGGGAATCTATGTACTTCTTCATTCCACTGATTAAAAATATATTTTGTTTGCAATTTTAGGGAAGGATATAACACTTCGAAAACGGAATGATGTTAATGATGAAACATTGGCAAAAATTGCTGAAAAGCATCCAATCTCACTAACAATCACACAATGCCATGGTAAGCATGTTACCCCTGAAGGATTAAGGAATTTGTTCAGGGAATCAGGGGACACGTTAGAGGTATGTATATATGTTCAGTATCGGAGGCATATAAAATGTTTCTTATATTACATCAGTTAACAGTCATTAGTTTACTATTTTAATAACAGTTAATCACCCTTTTGTTTATCTAACTATGAGCTCTTCCAATCCATTCGTAGCCCATAGAAAGATTTTGGTGACTTGCTTGGATGTATACACCAGTTAGTGCGGAAATTACCTCTAGACAGCCAAAACTGACCTTCAACTTATGACTTGTGACTGTTCACTATTAAATATTTCTGCTTCCCTTTTGGCCTTCTTTCCACCCACTGTGAGTATCATGGTATTTATCTCTTCACTTCCTTTTGGTACTAAGGCATTCCTCCACACTAAGGTGTGTTGGCCAGCATTTCCTGTTCATATGTGTTGTTTGCCAAGGGTTTATTTGCCAACTTATTGTTATTAATGTTTTGGTGCATTATTGACATTGTATAGTGCCATGTATGATGAACTGGACATCACAATCCATTAGAAATGCAGAAGTAACATGTATGGATGATACATGTAGAATAGTAATGTAAGCTATATCAAATAGGCAAGTTTGCCTTCCATTTTCAAATGCAAACCTAACTATCTCTCCCTGTGACTTGTAGCAGGCATTAAATTTTAAGTTTTAATCCTCTGCCGTCTCTTGATGTTTTGTTAGGAAATGATGGCACCAAGTTCATGACCATTGTGTACAAAAATCCTACATTTTCCAGTAAATATATCTCTTGAACTACTTTCAGCAACAACATTGATGTTTTGTATGATCAGCAAACTTGCAAATCTATGCAGAGGCCAGTTGCAAAGTGTCTAAGAGGAGCCAATCGAATTCCTGAAGTGGTCATGACAACTTTTTAGCTAATGTTCATCTTTATCCCTATTTTCCTGAATTGTGATCCATGCTGCCTGGCCACATTTTACATATTATATCAATGCTCACCATCTGTCCATCCATAATCAATGTGTATCTCAGGTCAAGAAAATATGGTTTTTACATGTTTTACCCAATGCACATGTTTAATATATTTGTGAACGTAAGGTTTTACACAGAAAATAATATTTACAAGACAGATATATTGCTTCTCTGTACCAGGATCATGTGCATAACAAAAAGCATTCATATTTTATGTGTGCCATCAAAGTTGATAGTCATATGTTACGGATGTACTTCTAGAACTCAGTAACAATATCAGAACTATCTGCTTATTGTGTGTATGGTGTGTTAACTGATCCAGTTTCCATATTTGGGTTGTAAAAGGATGGTGACACCTAGTACTCAACTTAAATGACTTTCTTTATCTGACAGGAACTTGATTTTAGTGGGTGCAATGGAGGGGCGTTTGTTGGAGAGTCTGTTCTACTTCACATCTCAACACGATGCACAAAGCTTCGTTCACTGGATATTAGCTGGTGTAATGTTGGCGATACAGGGATTGAGTCAGTGGCAGATGTCTCACCAAGGTATTTGTTCTGTGAAGTTTTTGCATGTATAGGCAATTCTAGGCATACGTTTTTTTGACTTGTCCGTTGGATTACAATATACATTGGTTTTAAAAGGCTATTATTTTCTCAGTGCCTCACAAGCAGGAATACCTGGACTATATTCAATTAGAAATCTATGGTGTCACCTTTTATTTAGAGATGTCTCATTTATTGTAGTGCTATCATGCTTGTATTGAAATCTTAAAGTATTAGGTTTTTGGAAGCCTGTTGATGCATTAAGTTAACTATCTGAAATTGAATCAGGTCGTAATTATGGTTTCCTGGGGGGATACAACATTTTATTAGGGTATTTAAAATTAATCATGACAAAGATGGCTTAAATTCCAAAACTGTTGTTTGAGGCTATATAAAATTTATTGCCAAAATAAGTTTCCCTGTTTCTTTCTTTTCCAAAAAATTGTTGACTTGAAGGAGAAGATCGTTTTATTACATACTTACTACTTGGTTACTGGTGTGCGAATTTAAGAAAGCAAGTATTTCATGTTTGCTAATCGTTTCGTAAACCCTAGCAATTATGGCTCAAATGTGTACATATGAGTTACATTATCCATATTATTTGAAAAGTATGTTGGTGTCACAATACAGTGATTTGGATTTGGTTTTGGTAAGCACTGCTAAGAAATGTGACTCTGCCATAGGGCAACACTTGCTTAAAAAGCCAGACCATACAAAATTGTATATGGATGACCGCTTCCGTATAGGTAAAGTTAGGTCTGCTTTTCACTTAGCCATTCTCGAATCTGTCTACAGCAAAGCAAGAAAATCGTTGCTTTGTGGACAAAAGGATTTGTCTTCTGAATGGGCCATTTCGGTTAACTATGCAATTCCCCAGACACTGATTGGCCAAAACAACACCAATCTGGCAGTCAGACTTCTGCTTGGTTACTTTCAAAAGACAGTTGGGTATAAGTTTCATTGATTTCCTCTCAACTCCAACTCTGACGATTTTGTATTCTGAAGAGTTTCAGATGAAAAAACTTTTCAATACTAAAACGTGCATTTATTTGGTAACTTAAGTAAAGTGATTTCATATATAGAAGAGAGTGATTTCTTGGCTGCGAACCTGATATTCTGCAGGTCTGTAGCTTTTAGAGGTAAATTTCAAAGATGTATTTTCCAGCTAGGGAATGGTTCTCCTTCTGGATCCTGAGTAGTCTTACCATTCGTTTAGCCAGTTGCGACTTTGCTGTGAGGTGATTAATTACTTCAATACATATAGCTAGTCACCGGCTGTCGGAAAGTACGGAAAGTCCACTAGAAACAGACTGATTTCTCATCTGTAAGCAATTCTACCAAAAAGTGGAAGTAGAAAATATTGGAGTGAAGAGTGGAAACATTATAAATTTGCACGGACGTCCTTTTCTTGAACCTTGGGCATCTGTTAAAACTATAGGTACATTTTACAGAAGCTTAATCTACGGTATGAGCAAATATTTATCAATCATCTGATATCGTGAAAGTTTGAGGTAAACTGAAGAGAAAGCAAGAAAGTGTGCTACCAATCATGAAGTTGGCCTGGACGAATGTATAGACAAGAAAGACCAAATTTGTTACATCCTCTTTAGTTTGATTTTGAAATGGAATCAAAACTATTGGCAACAAATTCTTAGTGTGAAAGAGAATTGAAGTTGGAAATATGGGATTTTTAAACGATTCAAAATCCTCATAGAAGTTTAAGAACATAAAATTAAACCGGAAAGCAAAGGGCAGATTTCTTTCCTAGGAGGAAGGATTGCACTTCTGACCTTGGTCTGTGTCCCCATTACGATGTTGCAGAAGCAGTTAGTATGTACATACCTAATGCCAAGGAACATTTTGCTTTGCTATTATTGGGCAATTCGCTTTGCTTCATCTTCATTACAGATATACCCTGGAAAGCAAGGGTGCGACTTTACTTTTTCTGACCAGATCAAATTTATCTGATATTTTAAGCAAACATTATATGTTGGTAGTATGACCAGTATCCTCACTGTTAAGTATTTTGCATATTGCATCCATTGTTTTAGTCATGTTCTATAGTGTATAGGTTTCATTGATCTTATTGCTAGGTTAGAGAGCTTGTGTATCAATGGTTGCCAAGCAGTGACTGATGCTGCTATTAAGCATGTCGTAAAGAAACATGGAGAAAGGTACATGCTTGTGCTATATCTGTTACTGTTATGGTTTATTATATTATTTTTGATCAGGGCGATCTAAATAACAGGCCTGGACAACATGCAGCTGGAGGCCACGACTGGAGGCCATAGTGAAAATGTAGAT
>JAAAKL020018152.1:0-10340 GCA_010016065.2 Carybdea cf. marsupialis auct. non (Linnaeus, 1758)
AGGAGTGTTCGTGGGTTGGGGGGGGGGGGGGAGGGTGGCCTTGATTCATCACCTAATGTCGTATACAACTACATACTTAGTATTAATAATTGCACACATATATACAAGTCAATAAACGTATCTATCTATGTACGTATCTATTTATGTATCCATCCATCTAGAGTTGCAGCAGATTTATCTACGGAATAAAGGGGGGCAAGATGCTTGATTGTCGGCAATAAAGAGTGACATTTAACCTCGTATATGGTCTGGGATTTAATCGCATAAACTGTATGGGATGGCTGAACATTTGGCCACTGAAAAATTTTCTTGTTAATAGTGAATACAGGATTGCGATACCTACTAAGATTGCAGTGGATATAAACCCAAAATCTGCCGAGTGACTAGCATTGAATTACTCAGTACAGCATATATTGATGACGTATGAACTTTTACTAGCTTTCGAGACAATGTACAATCTCTATTTATTGTATTTTAAGCCACTCAGCTAAGGTATCTGGTGCTGTCACAGAGAGCCAGTGGATAAATCTAACTACAGCCATAAAACGTCTTTTCTATGACACTCAGAGAAGGGACAATTTGATGACGAGTGCTTCTTTTTCATTGCTTTTTTTGCAGGGCCATGAAACAACCTCGTTTTCAACCAGTTTTCTTTTGCATTGCCTCGGTTTGTACCCGGATATCCAGACGAAGCTACACAAAGAAATTGATGAGTACTATGGTATGCTGCATATGTTAAAAAGTTTTTTTCCCCGACGGATTTTATTATTAACAGACCCCTTCATCTTTCATATCTAGAACAATTTAAAATATTGAGGTCCGAGGTTGTATACGTCGTACTTTGAAAGAATGCGCTTTACGTCTTATGGAAGATAAGTCTCTCAGGACCTCTCAAGTCTTTAAAGCAATGATTTGCAAAATCTTCCTGAGGCTCCGGCCTCTTCTTCAGCCTGGTTCCTCAAAATGACCTCTGCAAGCGTCGCCTCCCTTCGCATAGCCTCATATTTCTCGGATGTTATTACCATTTTAAAAAATGGTGTCCCTAAAACTCCCGCTAGATACAGCACAGCCAATAGATCCCCGAAAACATGCATAATAACATTGTCATAAAATACCTATTTGGCCTCTGTAAACATGGTATTATTTTAATTAGCTAAAAATCCTCCGTTGGTGACCCGTATTCCTAAAAACTATAAATGCACAACTACATATCACATGTGCAGATAACTAGCATCGACGTCATTGCGTGTATCGATATAGAATCCTTATTAAGTTTTGAGTTTTGAAGTTTAAAAGTATTTATCATCGTAAAATTCTCAAGTCCTGTTTGCGAGTACGTGCCGCACTGTGACTTTTAACACCGAGTCGTACAAGAACTGCTGTGGTCCTGAAATACTTACTGCAAACTTGGTCTTGCTGACAGTCATACAAAAGCAGTGTATGACATAATCAAGACGAATAGTCGTCATAATTATCGATTCTAACATCATTACAACCACCACTACTTTCATTTTTATTTTATCCCCCCAATCACTGATCTCTAAGGAAGACTGCATCAAGGAGTCCCATTGTTTCCAACAGCAAAACCCTGTGGTTACGAATAGCAGTCCCAAGAAGATAAAATAGCGTTGGAAGGCCCACCACCTTACGTAACATTGTTTTTAAGTTTTACTTGATGAGGACGAACATCCCGTTCAACGACTCACCTCGCTTTAAGACGGAAGATGCTCCATCCAGCGTTTTTACAGATCAGTGCCTCCGATATTTAACTTTAAAATTAATTTTAAATAGGTTGCATGTTATGTTGATTTTTCCATGGACCTTGCACGTAGCAACTATTAGTGTACATGGTAACTCTACATAATATCTAATGTTTTATGCATTTAAAGCTTACATTTAACCGTATTTTGTAGACGATGACCCCAAAGTTTTAGAGAATCAGATCCCGAAAATGAAACTTTTGGACAGAGTCATCAAAGTAAGTACCTTGATTTCTCGTGTCAAATCTCCTTTAGGTCATACGAGCTGGAACATCCTCTTAAGGGCTGATTCTTGCCCTTTCCACATCAATGAAATAGAAATATAGCTACAAACATCGCAAATATGTGATTTTCTGTCGTTGACATGCAATTGCAAATTTTCATATTTATTTACAGGGAAGTCCCTAAAAAGTACACAGTGTTGTCTTTACAATTTGACAGGATCACATGAGCTTGCTCACTTCAATTCTGAGAAGTGTTTCAGAACAAATCATCGAAATATGGAAACTATCTTGTTATTATTCATTATTCAATTATGATGGTGGTTCATTGATTTCTAGCAATAGGTTCTATTGTTCTTTGTCATAACAATACGGGGGTAGGGGTTTGAAGATTCACGAGTTCTCTCGAAAATGGGCAAAGTAGGGTCCATTATTTGGCAATGCGTAGCTTAGGCAATAGGAACTATTTTTTCAGAGAATCAGCTTTTTTATCAATACTTGGTATCTAAGGGATGGTCTAAGAATAAGGGAAAGCTTCTGGAATCTATTAAAAAGGGAACTGCTTTCAAAAATTTTATCATTTACTTGAAGCTAATTGATAACAATTACAGAGCATTATGATTTTCGGAATTATATATATGGCATGTGTTAATTTTCCTTATAGGAAGCGTTACGTATGTTTCCATCCGTGCCATTGATTGCTAGAGACGTGCAAGAGGATCTGATGCTAGGTATGTTATTACTTGAGGCTACTAGTTGCCAAATGTTTCTACTCCATAGCCCTTTGAAGAATTGGACAAATAGCGAGATTGCCTTTTCTGAGAATTGGGGGAACATGTGTCTCAGTTTACCACGTGGTCACGTCACTAGTTGCATTTAGGTATATCACATTTCACATAGAGAATATGCATGAATATAAACATGTGCTGTACATTAATAGTTCAAGCTTAACTCCATTCTGGTCTGAGAGGGCGAGGTGTTTAAAGCCCCCACCACCCCCTCAGTGAACGTTTTACCCCTTTTTTCATCCACTTAGATGTTTGACCTGAACTTTTGTGATTTTCACTTTTTATATGTCTGTCACGAGAAAATGTTATATGTTGTTTTGGTATTGAATAATCTGTCAAATCACTGGTAAAAATGCGCAATAAACTCATGTAAAGCAAGCAAAAGTGCAACAACCAAGGGGTATTAACCCCTTTTTCAGTTCAATCTCTTTAAATTTGGAAGCAAATAACATTATTATTAGTTTGGTTATAAACTACTTTACACAAACAAAAAGGATAACAACTATCTACTGGTAGAAAACAGGAAAATTCAAAAGGAAAATTTCTAGTAATAAATTTTTCTAACACATGATGACGAAAATTAACCGTTGATTGAACGCCTGTAGTCAGAGCAGAAGATTTATTGGGACTGGTCACACATGAGGGAGAGGGGCGTATTTATTGTTATTCTGATCACCATGAAATGTTGTGATACGCCATTAGAGATTATAAAAATATGTGTAATTCATGAATTTTAAAATCTCTGACGCATATTATAGTAAGTAGTACTGGTTTTATATGACCTTGTTAAATTTCTAACATGAATACTACAATATTTAGAAGTGTGCTTTAGCAAAAGGCTGGGTAACAAGTAAGGTAAATCTACATGCTTGAAGTTCCTACGTTTTAAATAATGATAGGTAAATCGTTTCAAAATATTGTCTATATTACTACAACCTCCCAACCACATCCGTACTTTAAAGTAAAAACCTCTTATTCGACAAGTAGAATCCCAGGTAACATTTCAAATAGAACTTTACATTTCTAAGCAGGGATAACAATATGTGGGTCCATCTGCTTCTTAAGACTACAAAAAAGTTGCCGTAGAGGAACTTAAATATTAGGTCTATAAAAGCTCTTCAGTCGAGCAGCTTTTGCACCTTGATTGAAAAGAATCTACAAATCTCGAAAGGTTCGAATCGCCATTTTTTCTCCAAGTAATTTCTGTCAAACTAAACTTGAAGAGTGAAATTTATCCTCCAGTTCAAACTTGACTGACTGTGGTATTGGAAAGGGTTTTCTCGTCCTTTCGTCAAAATGTCCATCTGACTGTATCCCTGCATATTGAATTGCCAGCTGCATTTACCAAACTTCTTTGTCCTTAGGACATCAATTCATAGAAGTTTAAGTAGTATAAAGATTAGAGGAGTACCTAAATCAGAGCAGAATTTCGTACGGCCTTAAAAGTCTGATAATACTGTTGGCAGGCTATTACCTCATTGCACAGGGGAGACATTCGCACCACCCATCATTGCTTAATAAGCTGACATGATAGCTTCACACTGGCAAGTGTCGACTTCTCTTCCTGGATTCTGGAAAGCATTCGCTCTCAATAAGTGCTGAGGTCAACTTGGAGGAGAAATTTGAAGAACATGGCAATGCCGATCCCGATGCAAAGATATTTAGTAAACTATAACATTTGAATCCAAGATTTCCTCACCAGTTTAGTAACGAAGGATAGCACTAAATGTATGACAGCATTAAATGTCGGGAAATTACGTTCACGAAGTTAGATAAGGGTGGGAGCTTCGAAAATCCCAAAAATTTCATCCCAATAAATTTCATAGGAAAATAGTATCATTAAGCCCGACCTGAATAGAATTAAGGGATCGTTTTTGCTACCTTTTAACCTAACTCTAGTTGAGTTGATAGGAAAAAGAGTGAAACTAGAAAATGAAGGTGATAAGGTAATGGTACAAATACAATTTTGGAATTCCGCAGTACAAGGAAAAAATCTAGGGTTAACAATTTTGTATTTCAAGACCTCTATGGAATTAGAAAGGTTCACAAGTGTTAAAAGAGTGAAATTCGCCGTATCAATTCCGTAGAACGATAATATCATATGAAACTCATCGTGGACATTTGCCTGTGTGCCTCCCCCCTCCCCGATTTTATTGTGAGGATTATGAGAGGATTGACCAGGTTTACTGTATAGAGAGACCTTCAACCTCTTGGACGTGCCTTTGTTCTACGAGATTCGTTGGTTGTGGGTTTTAGTTATTCACGTTATTATGTTTGTCTACTTAGAAACATTTCTTTGAGATGGAATGTCGTCATCTATAGTATAGATGAAATATTTTCTCTTTCACAAGGTGATATCAAGGTATATAAGGGTACCACAGTGGCATTGATAATCTGGGGAGTGCATCATAACCCAAATGTTTGGGATAATCCTGAGAAATTTGATCCTGACAGATTCTTGCCCGAAAATATTACGCAACAGGATCCGTTTGCTTACGTTCCATTTTCAGCTGGTTCAAGGAACTGCATCGGTATGTATTCTTAAAATTCAAGTGTTAAGCTGTTATTGTTACTTCATTCCGATAGCTTAGAAATTGAATATCTAATAGGTTTGCACGCGGGCACAGGTCGGATGAGAAAAATCTCTCACACTTATAGCTTCTTTTGGCGGAAATAGTCAACGATACATTTTGCGTATTTCGGTGGAAAAGTTCTCTCACATAAACAATAAAAGTAGTCGACATACCTTACATTGTCAAAGTTAGCAAAAGGAATGACGAAGGTCCGAAGCTCAAGTGTTTGGGACAAGAAGTTTGCCCGAGGAGGTCTGGCAAACTGATGTTTATCCAAGTAAAGTTTTGAAAGATGAATTCAAAATGCTCATTTGCTCTAAAAGGACTAAGAATTACATTTTCACCTTTCTATTTTCACTTACTTATGTATTACTATTGTACCAAGCCAGTCTATTTAGGTTTTTTTATTTATTTCATCACGATTAAAGTCCTTTCAGCACACAAAAATATCTGAAGACTAAACTACTTCAATCATCTATAATTGTATACAGATAGATATTTCTACATTTAAAAGTTTTATGGTTATCATTTGTGGTTTTCTGCTGCTCTTCCAGGACGTCGCAATTACTCTATAAATTCTATTAATGCTATTAACTCTAATAATGCAAATGGATGAAAACAATTATGTCAATGTGGATTATCAGCATAAACCTAAAAGGTCTATGGTCATTTCTATCAAAGTACTCTTTAGTTTCTTCAGTATTGTATTACCTAACATTTACCTACCCTTACTTGGTGAACGTGACGTGTCATCCATTAAAGATCCTAACTACTATTTCGGCACATGTTTGTTATTGTAAAGGATGCGTAGTACTCTAAGATCAACATCCGCTTGACAACATGCAGCATTACTTAGTATGGGCACAACCACCTGGTTTCTTAGATTTTGCGGTTCAGCTTATAAATGAAAAGAGGTTTACTAAATCTTTCAGTTACTATATCACCACACCCACCCCGCCACATTTTTCAGGTGTGTATCTCATTGCATAGCAACTCATTCTTCACAGCTTATCTAGATCATGATATCTGCCGAAGGATTTTTAACTGCACTGGTTTCTGTTTCCAACTTCCAGAAACGTTCATGGCCCTGAAGTGCAATTGCAGTAAATATAAGGACACCTAGCATATAAGGACATTCAAATCATGCTTCAACAATATAGCAACTTCTGAGGACATTAATCTGCTAGGGATGTCAAGGGAAGAATTATAGCCCTCTTATAACAACAGGAATTAAGCTTGGTGCATCCTAACAGCTGTGCCTTCTGCCCTCTAGCTAACGTCAGAGAGCTTTCGAATCTTCTTTGAAGCTTAAAAAATAAATAGAGTTAATGATTTTTGAAAGCATGATAAAATACTGAGAGCATTCATTACTAATTAATTCTCTTGCTCATTGTTGTAAAATTCACACATTTCATGAAGCCATTATTGTGTCTGTCGTGCGTTGTAAAACTGCATACTAAGCCAGGAAGGATGAATAGATGACGTAATTTCAAGACACATGTTAGTAAAACTGGTAAAACGATTTGGGTTAAAATAGCAAGGAAAGGATTAAGTAGGAAAAGATCTTTAGCGAGAGCTGAGGGAATAAAAAACTTTGGTTTAAATAGAAGAACTCTATCTTAATGACGACCCAGCAGAGCTTCATTAAAGAATGAATAACGTGGTGGTAAAAGAGAAGATAACCACTTTGTAGTGCTTGTAGAAATGGGATCAGAAATGGCACAAGTTAAGTATACCAAAGAGTTTAAAAGGGTCACAAAAGTATGTCAAAGAGCCAGGTTGTGATGTTAACGTAGGGCCATTGTCTACAAGATTCAGGTGGGAAGTTTGAGTAGCTGACCAAGTTGGCAATAATTTTCCATACATGATAGGATTAAAGATACTTAAATTAAAGACTCTTGTGTTTTAAGTGAATTTTCAGCATTCAATAGTGATAAATATATTAAATTAAACGCAGTGAAAGCAGAAGAACGTTTGGGAAGATTTGATAGTAAATGAGAAGATTCTATGATTTTGGAGATAACACTTTACAAGTGACAGTTTTCGGTCACTTATATTATTAAAAACACGTTAATTGTACTAAGTTAATGCCATTGCTTACATACCTCTACTGCGTTACCCCTATTTAGGTATTACAACGTACCCATCATTACTTCTGCACCATAATGCAATAAATTGTAGGTTCCTATTCATCTTCGGTTTGCGATTATTAATCAATTACCTCCTATCCTTGAGCTATTGGACGTAGGCTTTCTACCATTCCCATCATACGTACTTCAGCTCGAGCTTTGTATTTAACCTGTCGCAGCGAATAGATTCATCTCCGTCTAAATGTAAGGTTTTAAGTTATCTTCAATTTCTCAAACGAAGTGACCATTTGTTCTCCAGTCCAAGTAAACCGGAACGATCTATGAACGTCCATCATCTTGTCACGACCATGCTCGCCGTATTTTATCGACTTTTCGGACTGACTGCTACTTACGTTTGCATCACGATCGAAGCGAAGAAAATACAGGTTGTTGTGGAACTGCAATAAGATATTGTAAATTAAATGTGTAGGGGTCATATTTAAGTAGGTCTACATAAGATCAGACCTTTAAACACCCTTAACCCTCCTCTGGGATACATTGGGAATATAATCATTTGCTTTTGAAAATGATGTTGTTGAGGTTAGTTACCTTCTAGGGTATAAAGTTTTGCCTCGCCTCCCAACCGAGTGGAAATCTCAGTGTTTACATAGAGATTAAAAACGAAGATATTAAGTATGCATGAGATCAGTTTCTTTAAAACACGAGAAATCACGACAAAGGTGCTATTTGCCTTTCCATATTATGTTTGATGTTTTCGTTGCTAGTAATGTGTAAGGCTGACTTGATGCTATTATCTATGAAATAATAGTAATTATTTATTCATACGTGTAAATATATCTATTATCACAATTATCGCAAATTACAGGTCAAAGGTTTGCAGCACTTGAACAAAGGATCATAGTAGCAACTTTGCTGTGCCATTATGAAGTTGAATCTACCCAGCCGACGGATGACTTGAATCTGACAGGGGAACTCATTCTTCGATCAAACAATGGTGTTCACCTACGGCTGAGAGAAAGATTCAACCTCGCTAGTAACTGATAATAACGATTCATGGGATTTTTCCACTGACCACAGAATTGATTTTTACTACGTCAAGGGAATCTTAATGCATCTCCAGTTTGTTACAGCAAGGGTTCTGATTCTTTTAGGCGCATGCCCCGTAGTTTTAAATGGCATTACAATAGACAGATACCTTAAAGGAACCAATTTTGGCGGGAACTAATTTTGGCGGATCAAGACATCCGCCAAATCGATCGCAAATTGGCGGAATCAGTTTTTGCGGTTTACAAAATAAGTTATTTTTAGAGGGAACAAATTTGGCGGATTTTTGCGCATATTTTACAAATCCGCCAAATCCGTCAAAATTAGTTTCCTTAAGGTAGATTTGATATTGATGAAATTCACTGACGATATGATTGGTGCTGATTCAAAATTCTGTAACGTATCATGAAGTTTTGAGTTAACACTTCGAGCATATGTTCGTGGAAACACATATGTATCGTATCATAAAAGCGTTAACCAATCTGTATTTTCTAGGGAATTTTCAGTTCAAGGAGAACGTGTTGTAGAAGCAATACGGTACTCAATGATGTCGTGGTGAAGCATTTAAAAGGGCAGACAAAACTATATCGGCAGACTAGGTCTGTCTAATGAGTTTTACGTGTTGAAAGCGCCCCTCTGTGATTTCCGAGAACTTTGCTGTCAATTTTTACTTTTTTCACTTTTATGGAGTACTTGGTTTTTTCTTATATAACAAAACGAAGTGTCAAAGGAACAATTTAGAGATAGGTCTTCGTTTCCTAAGGGAGGAACACGGTCAGGAGCATGGTCATAATACATCCCATATTACATAAAAGTCTGTCGCATACGTCATGCTTCAGGTAGAGTCACACTGTTCCTGTTCAGAGGAGTTGTAGTGTGACCAACAATGGGGTTTTAAAATTTGCAACTATGAATCTCATAACTTTGGTTGGATCATGAGTTGAATGCAGATATGTTACGTAATTTGCCCATGCGATATGAAAAAGGGAACGATGACTACATCACATGCATCAAGATGTCATTACATCATAGGGTAGGTCACATAAGGTAATGCTTTATTTGCATTTTTAGTTGGTTAGAACTTGGGTTTTATGCACTAATGCAGGTTTGAGTAACAATATAAATAGTGAGCAATTCAGAGTCCAGAAACATGGTTACACGTACTCTGGCAGGAATAGAAATCTTACAATCCAAAACGTCTGTCCTGATTAATTTTCATAGGCTAGCAGTAACAGTAAAAGATATCGAGAACGTTTTGAATTCATTTTATATGAGATAGAAAAACTTGCAAGAAAACTCGTTCGATGTATCTCGGCTGCACTCCTTTTCAGAATGAGATTATCTCTTCCAGTTGTTTTTGTAAAACTACCAAATTTTACTAATATTCCGACATCGATCCAGTAGGACAAATGAGAAATGTTTTCCGGGGATTTAAAGCAGAGCCATTACATGGCAATTCAAGCAGTCGCTTCTAGAGCCTTTCCTCTTCCGTAAATTGGTAATGAAATCATTCCACCATTCTCTGAGAATTATTTCAGTTTGCCAGATTATGGAGAAAAGGGGGTGGAGAAACATGAGCATTCTAGGACCCACATATTCAGCAACTTATAGAGTTTAAGCCACAAATTCCAGCAGCTTTAATATTCTTGCCTTTTAACTGCGTTTCTGATTTCTGAGGGGCTGAAAGGCTCATCTGGAGGAACAGTTTCAAGCAGTTCGGAGGGCCAAAGGGGTTGGTATTTTTTAGGAGCGAGTAGAAGTGGTCCACCACTTAAGACAAGAGTCTTCATCAGAAAGAAGTGTCCCACCCCTCGATAGGACTGTACCAATGTGGAATTTTATTTTCTGTGAAAGCTCGGAAATG
>JAAAKL020018153.1:0-10339 GCA_010016065.2 Carybdea cf. marsupialis auct. non (Linnaeus, 1758)
AGGAACGTTGAGAAGTAGCAAGAAACTCCAAGAGCTAAGGATGCTCGCGAGGAACAAGACACAGTGGATCCAGCTGATGAAAGACTGATTGCAACTGTAGGATGTTTCTACTACTGCAGCAGCAGAACCCAGTATATCATCATCATCATTGAATTACTTAATTGATCAAGATTAGTAGCGCTCTAGAGAAAAGTGACTTCGTTGAATGCAGAAGTAGCTGATGACCATATCAAGCTACTAGATAGCATCACTAAAATCGAGGTTTCTTTTGAAGTCGTTACCTGAACAATTGTTATCACATATGCCTTGACTACTAATCTGCTATGTAAAGATCAGTAGCAAGAACTGGGATCTCCCATATTTTGAAATTCATCTACTAACAAAGACACGATGACTGCTTAATAGCACGTCTTGGCTATTAGAAGCGAGACTAGAAGAAGATGAAAGTAAAGACCTACTACTACTCATTTGTGAATTGATTTTGACCTTGCTGAATTTCCTTTACTTTTACTGTCTGGTCACTAGTACTCAAAAGAGTGCAACTGGTACCATGTAAACCAGTACTACCCGTTCCATGGTTGGGCTGCCGGGAACTAAAGCGGCGCCCGTACTAAGCTTAGCTTGGTGAGGAGGGTGGCTAGACACCTAAAAGGACTAAAAGCAATACCTATCTAAGGGCGGATGAGGGCAAGCCCACGAAAGTATGTGTCAAGTACCTTAGCCAACCCACAGGCCAAACGTAGCGAGTGTGCCAAATATATTGTAATCCCGATCCCTCAATTCCCAGCATCTTTCGAACCATCACTTCCGGTAATGGGGGGTACAGCGACAGAGTAGAAGGTTCTAAGAATCTGTCAGTTCCAAAGAGAGCACTATTGAAAAGTGGACAGCATAACGCACAACACAAGATCACCATCTATTGATGTCAGAATCTTCAAATCAGAAGATGAATCACGGAAGATCAAGTTTGATGTTGTCGGAATGCGTGAAGCTAGACAGGATGGTGAAGGATAAAGTGTCAACAACAGTGAACACAACTTCAACTATCAGGGGAGAAATCCTTCTGTGGCAGAATTGTTTTTAGGTTCGACAAGAACGTTGCAGAAAATGTTGCCACGTTCTACAGTATATCTGATGACAACAGACACCATAACAACATCATTCAAGTGTACTTTCGGATGACGTACCATACTAATGCCGAGGTGGAAATGGTTAGACGTTGCTGAACTTTTTGGATATGCAAAGCTAGCCATGCCATTCAAATGGGTTTACTTCAAAGTCAAAGCTGGGAAAGTATAAACTTGGAGTCAGGGACTGGCCCTGACGGCATTGATACAAGGGACAACAGAGGTGATGTTCTTGTGAACTTCGCCCAACAACATCAACGCACAGTATTGTATGTTTCGCTCATCATCAGGTTCAACGCAGGGAGTGGCGCCGAATGTTCAGAACGCCTATCAACACCAAGCCGGAGAGGATACAGTACACTAAAGGTTACAAGAAGCCAAACATCAAGGCCTGAGCAACGAAACTACCACAGTACCAGTTGTTGCTATCTAAGCGATGTGAGACACTCGCAACATTAGATCTGAACACAGACTATTGACAGAATGACCTATCCGAAAAGAAGGTGACACTCTCATCCACGCCCTAGACAATTGTCGTAAGGTGTGAAGAGTATTAGACAAACCTACGTGCAATCAGAAACAGAATAAATCGGTATAATTAGTATCGGTAATCTGCCTCCTCCGCGTCATTAGTATCATTTCTTTTGGGGACATGTTTTCACCTCCATCCTTTTACTATACTTCTCATACATTCATA
Organism: Carybdea cf. marsupialis auct. non (Linnaeus, 1758); assembly: GCA_010016065.2. Classification (NCBI taxonomy): domain Eukaryota; kingdom Metazoa; phylum Cnidaria; class Cubozoa; order Carybdeida; family Carybdeidae; genus Carybdea; species Carybdea cf. marsupialis auct. non (Linnaeus, 1758). Next base: position 1,825 of record JAAAKL020018153.1, read on the forward strand.
CTGGTATACCTCTAGTTTTTGTAATTGTTGTTGGTTGGGATAGCATGCTTGTATCCCATACGTTAATCTCGATCAGACACACCTTTCCAACAATTTTCGTCGAGCTGGCATGTTGATTTTGCTATCAGTGAACACTGCCCTTAGCTCATTAAATTTGGCCCATACTCGGTCTGTACGGTGATCCGTAAAGCATACTGATTTATCGCTGGAATTAACTTGACCCAAATCCGGAAACTGTTGAGCATTTTCAATCACTTATTCTCCAATACTTGTTAGAAACGATTTTTGCTTTTGAGAACATGGAGGTAGTGAGAAAACACATTAGTTTAACAGATGAGAAGACTAGTATGGAATTTTTTGTATGTTAGTTACGTATTATGAGGGAAATATTCTGTTTATTACATTGGAGCAGCAATAACTTGACCACAGAAAGTGACCTAAGTAACGATACAATGTGTTAGATGTATGTTTTGCGTATGTTCTGTTTCTACTGTTTTTTGTCATTTTTTAGCAAATGCTCCATGTTTCCAGGGATTCTTGCATATGTTAAATCGGACACCTTTGCGGTAAGTTTGAAGGTTTACTTGAAGGAAGAATCATCTGTTTTCAATTTTATCTCCATAATAGTCATCAGACTCTCAGAAATGTTACAGTATGATAATCCTATTGACAAATTTAAAGCAGCGGACAATACACTGTGATGCCTACAACGTTTTATTTTATTGGCAAGAAATACTTCCGTGATGAAAGTTAAGCAGAGCATAGTAGAATAGCGGTTTCTCTATCCTATTCGTCACGAGGTTGCTCTTTGAGCTCCACAAGTAGGGTTTATGCACATAACGTATTTTTGCAACATTGTGTGACCCATTGATGTTCACTGTCTATCTTTTGAACAGAAGAAAACAAGACATTGACATGATTCAAAAAGTCTTCCAAGTCCAAGTCCTTTTAAACTGATAGTCTAAGATCTCAGGCAGCGTTATGTTGTGTTTTTGTAGCGATAGCTGTGTATCTGAAATACGATGTTTAACACTAACAAATATAGAGGAAGAACATTGCCACCAAACATGCTGTAAACTGAAGACCTCACTATGACTGCTTCGAATTTTTCCTTGTAGACGTTGGCTGCAGTCCTTCTTCTCCAGGCACTCGTTGAAACCAAATATTATTCTGGAAGTGAGGGGTAATGAAGAGTGACGGCACGAAGCATGATTGAAGTGCTGACATTTTTCGATCTATGCACTCCGGCATTAAAGAGCATAATTACAACGTAATAAAAGAGTTGAGATTGAAGCTATCTATCGTTTTACTTTTATGTCGTGTGTACGGGAGATAAAATTAGGACATTGTCTCTGAAAACCCAGATTTCAGGTAATCCATCACCCCCGCCTCTGGTCATAAGTCGAACCAATAATGTTCTTCATATTTAATCCAAAATGATTCTGAAAATTTGTGTCCCTATAAGCATGTGCCGCTGTCTATTTCTTAGGCGGCGGATAAGTTGAAGCAAAAAGATATGACTAATTTTTTGTTATCTAAGGAGAAATGTATGTGTTTGTAAGCCCCGGTGAAAGAAGTCTCCAAATTGCCGGGTTTTGTGGCTTTAATATTTCATTTAAACAATTCTCTTAAATACTATATTTTGATACAATTGCATAAGCCTTCCTTGCAGTAGATTTATTTTTATTGATCGCGCGTTTAAGAGACAGACTTCAGGTGTGAAAGAACGGAGAACGAGGTTCATTAGAATCGCGGCATGCCCTATGAATGTGTTGTCATTTGTTAGCTAAGCCAATAAGCTATTGCGTATTCTGGGCAACAAGGCTGTAACTTTCGATATTTATGAATGATCATGGATGGAAACGTTTCTTTCAATTTTATCATCTTCGTTGAACGAGATTAATAGCCCTTCTTGTCAACGTCAACATGTACAAGAACCTTCCACTGATCCCGGTCCTTCTTGGTATTATCTAATGTTTTCATGCTTTCGCAAATCCATACTTCGATATCATAGGTACATTCCCTGCTTGGACACTCTCAATTGCATTTCCAGGGTGTGGTCTTGAAATGATGCCTGTTTTCCTTTCGTGTTCTTAATAGCCTCTGTCAACAGACGGACTGGATCTTGTTCCAAATAGTGTGCAATCTTGCTAAAAAGTAAACTTTTCAAATATCCAGAGCAGCGTGAAATTATAAAACTGGTAATGGTGACGCCACACCTGCATACCATACTGTGTCATACAGTCCATGAAACGTACTATTTTAGATGCAATGACTAAATTGTGGCTATCATACTACTCCACAAATTTGCTAACATTTGGGATTTCAATTATTAGCCGTGTTGGAATGCATCAAATTTCATGAGAGGAGTGCAATTTACTCACTTCCCTTGGCATTATTTTATGGCATGTTTGATGCAATTTTGCTCTGTCCATTTTTTGGTGTAGCGTGTGGTGGCCCTCATGTTCATGCTGGTCACATGCGTTCTTTTTGTATAACGTTTTCACATAAACTTCAACTACATGTCGGGGAGATTCTGTATCCATTTCGCACAGGTTAAAGACGTTGTTGGTTATGCAATAGGGGAATATGTTGCTTCAAAGGATATGGAGGAGGAAGATGCAAGTAACTCTATAAAAGATCCGACAGCTCTGGATTGTTATGAAGTAATAACTGCATGGGTTGACAAACGGTACGTTATGCGACAAAGTACTTTGATAACGATGCAATTGTATAAAGTTTACTCCAGTGTAGGTACCTCTTGCAAAAAGTTCTTCAACACAATTTTAGTTCAGTTTCAAAATACCCTGGGTAGCCAGGTGGATTGGTACTCATGCCGAGAAGCATTGTTTCCTTGTTGAAATTAATTTCATTGTTAATTGCTTTTCAATGTAACCATGGGTAGTTACGATGGCGCTGAGGTTTTCGAGTCCATTACAGATATTATTTAATAATGATGACATAGGACTATACCGATACGATGGATTAGCCGTAGTCCGTAATGCAACGGGTAGGATAGCTGATAAGAGACGCAAGGAAATAATCAAGGTATTCCAAGAACTAGGATTTAAGATAACCGGGCGAACAAAATCTCAGATCATTTCACTTTTTAGATGTAACACTAAATTTACTTGTTTGTGAAGCTGCACTGAAAGCAAGCATATTTGATGCTCCGGAAACATCCTTTGAAACCAATCCTGTACTGCCCTCGTGTAGCCGAAAGAGTAGGGGACGTAAGATCGCCTGATTCAACCCACCATTTAGTAAGAACTTAAAACCAAGGTAGCTATGGTATTTCTTCAGTTACTCGATCAGCATTTCCCACAAAACCCTCGCAAGTCGATAAGATTTTTAATAGGAACATGGTCAAGGTGAGTAACTCTTCGATGCAAAACTTTAAAAGTATTATTTTTCAGCACAACTCTAATGTTATGCGTCAATAAAACAAGGTTATAAATGGGACCTCTGGCTGCAGCTGCAGAGATGAGAATAGCTGCTTTCTTAAAATTAGATGTTTAACTAGGGGCATAGTTTATAATGCACACGTAGCCGAGAGAGTGTCGGGTAAGGAGGGGTATACATCGTCTCGTGTAAAACTGAATTCAAGTAACGCTGCAGAAATCATAGTAAGCCCTTTAGTAGTGAAAAATATAGGCCTGAGACTGAGCAGTCAAAATATATTTGGGATTTAAAAGCGGAATATTATAAAACTTGCTAACCCGTACAATGAAATTAGGTGTAAATATAACTTGTGCATCACCGGAAAGTATTTAATTACACCTGCTATCGAGAGTATTGAATATAAGCGGTAATAATTGTATGGTAAGGTAGATTATTGATAGTTGGGTAATAGAAGAAATTCCTTTTACGGTCTGAGGAATGTACTTCTACTCCTTTTTTTATTGCTGTTATTGATTTAAGAATATGCCATGCCTATCATCTTGGGATTCTTCTGGTTCCCTGCTGCACATTATCATGTCTGCCTTTTCTGTATCCACCTTTAGTCCTCTCGGCTCAAGACACCTCAGCCACTATAGGACTGAAGCTGCACTGTAGCTCCACTTCTGTCTGCGCTACCGCCATCAATTGGTCTACATATAACATGCCCCACGTTAGATATTGCACCGTGCTTTCACTTGTCGCGTCAGTTTCCGCAATAAAGAGCAAAGGGATTAGCCTTGCTACTTGAAGGACTCCAACTTTACCTCATATTACCCTGACATCTTTTTAGCAATCGAAAAAGATCTATCTCTTTCGTACGTAGTTATTAACACCCAAGTAAATCAGTTATCTTAGGATTCTATCAATCACCTTTTCATGGTACAGAAAGGTCATGTACATTTTTTGGTTGCCATTCTACGTTTTTGCAAACATTTGTCTCAATGTACAGATAGCGTGAATGGTGCTCCGGATGGGTGTGACCCCAACCTTCACCTCGTTGCTGTTGATTCTCTTAGTGTAGCTTCATGTTCCTCTAGAATCTTGATAACACGCTGTAGTAGTTTCGAGATCTTTTACAATCTAGTATGTTTCTTTACTGTTTGTAGATGACAATGATACTATTTTTTCGTTAATCCTCGTAGTATCCCTTGCTTTTTCCATATATATAACAGGATGCCCTACAGCCACTTGGTTTCTTTTTCTCCAAGGATCTTGATTATATCCACTGTGACCTCCAATGGCACCTTGCTTTCTTGCTTTTATGTTGCGTAACGAATTTTTCATCACTGGCGGGGTAATTTTCTACACTTGTTCATACATATGGTCGGCTAGTGGCAGTGGATCACTTGCATCCTCGACATTGAACAGATCGTCTAGATACTCTTTCTAACTCTGGTTTATTTACCCCTTTCAGCTGCTATGTTACCATTGTTATTCTTGACGGTGGTCGCCTCCGCGATGTCTCGCTTCCGACGATCGCGCCTTTGGTGTCTGTCTTACCTTTTGCCAATCCTTGAATGAGGCCAGTTTGGCCCTGATAGACTCCTGTACCACAATATACCACCACCACGCTTCCGCACCTTTTGTGGGCTTTCCTTGGTTTTTTCATACCATCCTTAATTGCACTGTTCAGCTTTTCACACGTAAATCTCTCTTCTTGTTAATGGCGTGCTGTCATATATCTTTTTTCATTTATTCGCTCGATCCTCTACCTTCGTATGATCTTCGTCCCCTAATAAAGTCTTCTTACTTTTTCTTTGTGCCCTTTGATATCAGCTAACAGATGTATATAATGCTTCACGCCCGCTTCTCACCTTTTTGATCTGAGGTATTGATTCGATTACTTTTCCTCGCCATGATGTAGTCGATCTGACTCCTACAAAGGTGGCTCTTAGACACGATCAGGTGTTCCACTCTTTTCTTAAATAGAGTATCAGCAATAATAAGGTCTCTCAGGTTTATGCGCAGTGCAAGATGTTAGACCCCACTTTGTTCTACACCCCGTAGCCGTTCCGCCTGTGCTCACTGTTATAGATATATTACACATCCATATGTTATTATAAATGAACCTTTGTTCAACGAATCTCAATTGTATTATTGCTGTCTAGTCCATCCAGGAAGTTGATTGATTGGCTAATTTTTGAAAAAGATACAACTTTTTGATGGCAGAGTAATAATGTGCTAATAATAATTCAAAACACTAGTTTGATCTCGTTCTGTCACGGTGTTGTGTCTTCAAAATATAGCATTTTAATTGTTACATACTTACGTCTTAGTTATTTTCACTGCACTGCCATGGTTGATATCAAGTAGTATAGAGAATTCTTAGCACAGAACAGACACGTCTTCTGCTAATTAAAAGCCATGATATAGACAGGACAAACTGTAACGTCAGTTAGCCTGTTATAGCCCAATAACGTGCAAAAGAAAGCTGTTGGTGAAGGCACGGTGTTGAGGACAGAATGGATTTTGTTACTGTAGCATATTTTTTTCTGTATCGTCAGTTGTCACCCAATTTGGGTCTTACACGATCGTAAGTAGCACACATCAAATAGACAAGTATATACATGATCAAGTACGTCCATAGTAAAGCATGGCACCTGTGTAAGATCATGTACCTAGACTAACTAGAAGCCAAACTAACATCATTTTTGTGGATTCACATGGGTCAAAATGTAACGTCAGGTACCGTGGAATGGCCTTTAGGACTTCCTGGACTCAAGTTGCTTTAGTCTTACGGACGCCATTATGAAGGGAATGAGCAAAAGAGAAGGAAATGGTAGCTAGAAGGAAGTCCAAATAGTGAATGCAGGAAATAGAGATGCATTATCGAATATTAGGTAGCCCAGATTGAGCCACGTCCAGATTATATTCAAGCACCGAGAGCATCTTTTAATGGTAGACAGAACCTTGTAAATTCTGATTAAACAGAACAGTCTCTAGTCAGTTAGAAATTTTGTGTAGCCAGGAACACTGTTAGTTCCTTCTTCAGACAGACAAGCCCCCATTGCAGTATATAGGCAGGAGAAACAGCCTCAAGTCCAGGACAGGACAACGACAAGTCGAATGCCCTCTTTTTATTTTCCTTCACTTAATGGATATGGTACATCCAGCTCCTTGGGGAAAACTTCGCTAAAGGCATACCTATTTTCTGCTTTTAGGTATCGAGGTTTGAGCATTGCATCTGAACTCTATATGAGGACGTTCAAGAGCATACAGTCTCGTTACGTCATTTTTGATATGCTTCAAGGTAGTGTTACAAAAATTGGTAAAAGCAACCCAATTTTGAAAGTACTTAATAGTGTTGGCTTGACTTCGTTCATTTTTAAGAGTCAGCGTTCATCTTACAATGTGAAGACAAGCACTGGAGAAGAGCAGTTTGAACGAATTGTTCTCCAACGATTACCTTTGGTATTTGTACTGAGTCTCTACGAAAAAACCCAACAGATTGGTTCCAATATGGGAATTTTACTTTTTATGATTGCAGTATTTTGCGCTGTCTCGATATCGTTTCTTATGCAGTGGAGATCGACATGAAAAGCAAAGAAAGTAGTGTAGCTTGTTTGATTTAAGTGCCATGTTAAAAGTGGTGAATGTCTGCAGCTCACGCAGCCTAACTGTGTAGCCCAAAAGGTACTACGTGCTGACGTAGCTGGATTTGGCCATGTTCAGATGTTATAGTCACACTCATAATGCCATTGGATTCGTTACATTTAACAGTCGTAATGCATCTCCAAGATACCTTTTATTGGATGTCGAAGAACTGAAGACCATGAAACAGGGCTGGGCTAATTCTGCATTTTTTTAAATGTGCGAGATCCAGAGTGCGCAAATTTGCCAATTTTGTTAAGAGATTTGTAACTATTTACTATTGTATGAATATATAAATATCACTGCTAACATTCTGCAAATGATTTGTATACATTCATACAATTTATGTAAAGTTTGCAGGAAAATAAAACTAATAATTTTTAACAAAACTAAGGCGGATCATTATTGCTGAACAACTGCTACTCGCCTCTGCTGGACAACTTCCACTCATCTCTGCAGGACAACTGCCACTCTTTAACCACCGTTTGAGACAACACGAGGAAGTGTTGCTCTATGATTCTATGTCGGGATTACCCGACCCCCTGTGAATTAATCTATGTGAAGTGGTGACGTAGGAACGTGTGCCATGGGACGGCAGGTTCCCTCATATCTTCTTCGAAAGCAAAAAGTGCTACTTTGGCCAACTTTACCAGAATTCACTTTAGCAACAGTCTGAGTTCTTACTCAGTCTCCTGTCTTTTCGAAACAGATTTATGTTATAGGTAGCCTTCTGTAGAACGGACATAGACGTAGGTGCCATTTTTATAGCTCTTATTTTCTAAGAAAGGCTGGGCCTTTCTCTGCAGTATCAAGTAACCCTCTTTAAAACATGTTTGTAAGTAAATGTTATCGGGGAGAGAGGATTCGAAAGAAACGTTTTGGTAAGATACTAGAAATACACATCATGCCACTACAGGAATGGAAGTATGTGGAACAAGGCCTCTTTGTGCGATGGGATATTTGTGCTATTATAAGATTTAAAATTCCAGTGTGTTGTTAATCTCTGTGTCTCTTAAGTGACCAATTTTGTTGAATGTATTACACTTTTTATGCGTCCTGGTGTTTCAAGGGATTTAATATGTACAACCGTCATAGTCGCATGTAGTCCTGCTTTCTTCAAAAAGAATAGACCACAACACAAATGCTCCACTATCTTGACGTACTACTCTGTTTATGAAACGGATTAGCCCATTCTTATATTTGGTCAAATGTCTACTACTCCCCCCCGTATTCAGCATCCCGTAAGGAGAGACGGATGACTAACCCAGGCCGTTCCTACCTCCAATCAAACCATTGGTTTTCGATGCGAAATTAAATTCCAGTACTACTGAACTATTGTATCTACACAGCAATAGTATATCAGTATTTATTAATCTTGAGTTTATTTTAGGTGTCCATGTATTTGCCTAAAGGCCCGTATACACGGTGCAACATGTTGATACAACTTGTTGAGCACAACTCGTTCTGAGGATCCTGTCTTGTT
>JAAAKL020018154.1:0-10339 GCA_010016065.2 Carybdea cf. marsupialis auct. non (Linnaeus, 1758)
AGACTTCTTGGAGGTTTAGACCTGACCCCAGATATCGAAAGGCAAGCTTGGAATAGGCTGTTTCCCAAAGTAGCAAACCTGCAGTGTATATATAGTATCTAAACTAGAGTTTGAATTTCAAACATCTCTGGTCAAAACTCTGTTAATATTCCTTGGCTTCTTAAGTTACGAAACAGCATTAAACAATAGGGTTTTGTTAGAGAGATTCAAAACTTTGAAACCTGATATCTCCGTGTTGGGAAAGGGTATTACTCCTAATTTTGGCCATTGACGTTCTCACTACTAGGGTAACATGAAAATTGAGTTTTTCCCCCTTAATTCAAAAGTGTTCAAAATCGTGACGTCACACTTTCCCATCGCATTGTGACAGACTTGAAATAGTTCAAAAGACGTATTCAGCTTTTTGAAAAAGTCGAGGAAATCACGTAATTGAAATTATTGCGTAGAGCAGAGCCTCGAAAACCCTTTCGTGTGCTGGATCACCTCCTTTTCAGAAAAATATTGCTCGCAGATCCCTTAGTAACTTCCAGCATCATATAAAGTACGTACGTGCACGTTACATGTAGCACGTTACACGGATACTAATAGTACGTTCATCAATAAGAATGAATTTTTTCTTTCTGTTGATTCAACGCTTAAAACCATGGCCCAAAAAGAGAACAAGTCAGCGCTTCCTCGATACGATAGCCAATTGGTTATGGGCCCTGAAACATCATTTAAGGACCCCAAGATGCGGACAACTATTTTAGCAGAGAAAATTTACTCTGGCCTAAACTGTTGATGATGGCAGTATATAGCATGTTAATGGTGGTGGAAAAATTGAAGGGAACATTGAAAGCACGGAAGTGTTAACATCTAACGTTAGGTTGCACTGTATCGATTTTCAAAGAACTATTCAACATTTTAAAATATTAAGTCTGGCTTGAACACATATTCTAAGACACAGGTGTTGACAATTACTTTAAAACATAAAAAGAATAGTTAAAATAAACAGGAAAACTCAATGTAATCTTCTGACATCGTTTAAACTTCATAGAACAAAATTATGTAATTACACGCAAGAATTGTAGCAAAACTGCACACCAAACCAATGTGCAAGTATGACAGAATGGCAGAAAGGAGGCCAAGTAATGTATAGGAACGTGGGGTCCTCCTGAAACTATTAAAATGGTGTGTTCGGATGTGTCGGGCTCTAAAGATGTTGCGCTCTTAAAAATGTCGTATCTTGGTCTTATCTTTATGATGTCGGATTACCAAGATGTCGCACTCTGTGTTGAGCCACTGACTACGTCAGATTATCACGATTTTAAGCTCTCAACATCTTAGACATTCAAATATCTGGCATAGAATGTAAGTGCACCAGATACGAAACTACGATGTCTGCTTCATTTTTATCTCTTTGTCCAAACATTACATTTGCTTACATTATTCTTGTACGGATAGTGTGTCATAGCTATCTAAACAAACCGCTTGAGTATCGTTCTCTGGAACACACACGTAAATTTCAAAGAAATGGTATTATTGACTTAGTAACAGTTGCCAAAGGTAGGCTTGCAATCTGGAACTTCTATCTGCAAAAATCGAATGGGGTATCTTCGGATGCGAGCGCAGTCATGAACTCTTCCTTGCGATGAACAGACGAAAAGATGAGATGGACTTGACGGTCTGTTACGTGACTAACTCGACTTCTCAGCGGGAAGTGTAATAACACTATTATTGCTCAAATGATGACGATGATCTCTACATAAATTCATTTCTTTCTTTGGCAAGTAAAATGTTTTCATTCAAAAATCAACATGAGAAGCTCTGGCCTTATCCCCATTCATTAGTTTTGTCTCTCTCGTGGCTCAAACGGATCTGTTTATATCTCGTAGTTGGCCAACATCTATAAATCCGAGATCTGTGAATAGAACGCCTGCTTTGAGCATTAACTCATTAGGAATGGTCACGAATACTCGATTTCGTTTCTTGATTCCTTTTCCTCCTTGGCGAATGATCAGATGGGTATTGCTAGAGAGACGCGGACCTACAGGGTCAAATTGACCCAGTTTGAGTTCCCTTCAAAACGTTTAAGTCGGATATGCCATAATATGAGCACCGACGCGATCTGAGTCCAACGTAACAGTTAAGCCTGGCTCTATGAGCAATTCTGTGGAGGCTATTAATGTAGAGGGGCTCTTATAAAGTCGCTATAGCCCGTCCTGTAAGATCTGCCTTCCATCGATTTCCTAGCCTACATGTAAACACTTTCTCAACACCAGCAGCAACTTAATTTTTTCCGTTTCACTAGCAGCTTCATCAGTGCCATTTCCATATATAAATATATACACACACATGGATCTACATACAGATATATAGATAGATAGATATTTATATACACACACACATTACACATATACGCCTCACCTTCCCCCGAAAACTTGCATTCCAAGAAGAGAAAAGATGAGCATAAAAAGTGACAGCAGCAGCAACAAACTGGCGATGGACTTTATACTGTTGACTAGAGAAGCCACCAGGTTACTTAACGACTCCCAATATCTAAGAAATGAAGAATAACATTCATTAGAAACCCCAGGTAATCTTCTTGAGTTACTAAAAGCTACCAAACCCAAGCAAGTACCATCTTCAATAGATTTTTTAGCTAGCTAGGCGCTTACGATATCTGGTGACTCTCACTTGAAACCTCACCGACAAATCATAACGAAATGGAGACAAAAATTCTACTAAATATTCTGACGCTTGTCGACTCAGTTCTACTACTCATTTTGCAACGAATCCGACAAGCGTTGACCAAGCCCATCTATTAAGGAATCGTAATTTACTCGGCGTGGGTTAATTAAAATTTATTAATCAAGGACGTTAAAGTTATTTTAACTTATTCCAAGTTCGTCGAGTTTCTTGCGTCAACATGAGCGCCTGTGATGCAAAGACTTCGCTACAAAGTAAGTATAAAGTCATCTCCTGCTTTATCAGGGGTTGTCAAGATGGGTTGGAATAACTAAATCGTGTTGTTGCAGTAAAGATGCAAAAGCATTGGGGTCGAAATCTGCTTGCAGTCGACGTCACGTTTCTTTAGTCCTACTATATCTTCCTAAGAAAAGTACATTTTGTTAATGTTGTCAGGTCAGTGATGAGGCATCCGTCTTTGAATCCTCATGACCATCTCAAGCTAGCAAATCATTCTAATTCAAAGCAACTATTTATCATCAACAATTAGACTTGCCTAATGCTCAGTGGTGGCACAATGGATGTTATATCACGTAATTACGTGTCTGAATCACTTAAAGAGCTTTCTAGAGCTAGTTTGAAGAGTACCTCACTTCCTCTCTTGTCACTCTTCTACAAACCTTAATAAAGGCAGCTTAGTCCACTGTCGCCCTAGTCCGGGGGTCCGCAACCTGCGGGTCTTTAGCGCTGCCCTAGTGGCTCCCTGGAGTTTTTTTAAAAAAATTAAAAAATGGAAAAAGATTTGGGGGGGGGGGGGGATATATTTTTGTTTTTATATGGTTTCTGTAGGAGGGTAAACATGACACAAACCTTCTTAACGTTTTCCAATGCTGTAAGAATGTGTAGAATAAACATAAATATAGGCTAATATAGCTAATATAGATACATAAAGCATGTGTTGCCTTCATTCTTAGGCTTATATAAGGCATATATACGGCATTTAACTTTTTGCGGCTCCGGACAAATTTGTTTTTTGGTACAATATGGCTCTTTCAACATTTTGGGTTGCCGACCCCTGGCCTAGTCTATCCACGTTATTTGTGTTTCAAGGTGTTCTCTTTGAAACCCTGACTTCCATCTAACTCCGTAACAAATAGACATCAAACAATCCGACGTAACTCTCAAGAAAAGCTCCCAACGTCCGTTTGTATCCAGTTGATAACACAAGTTTCTATTTCTCTACTATATTTTCAAATATGTCTGTGTTTCGTCACTAAACCGTATTCCTCATGAAAGTTTTAGTGTTACTTTTTTAATGACAGCTTTATGCTTCCTTAATGTTAGCAGTTATCATCCAAAACGAATGTGTCAATACATTTAACTAAATAACAATTTTAATCAAATTCAAATAAAATTCGTTGCAACTCTATAGCACTTGGTTTATACATACCTTGTTACTTTAAATATCCTCAGAAGACGTATACAACGGAGCACACTAATTCCAATCGGAGGCCAACCTGTTGGAACTGTGATGGCTACCTCTAGAAGACTGCTGATAACGACCTGCAAAAAGACGATAAAAACTTGATGGGGCCTGGAAATGAAAGGACCTGAGCACCATACAACTTGGCGTGCTGTTATTACACACTGTCTTAGTCACAGGAAACTTAACTCAAACATGTGGATCTTCACGTGCACAAATTCTGCAGATGCACTTCAACCCCTCTATTTTGTGTTTTTCTGTTTTCCTACTTACCGTAAATTATCGATTAAGCGCCCCGCACTCAATTAAGCCCCAACTTTGGAACAAATATTTCTCAAAAGCACCCCGGCCCGAATGAACCCCCAAGGTCTGAATACGTTCAAAGTACATATAAAATTGGGATGAAAATAAAGCCTGGTGACAATCCATCATGTAAATGTCTGGACAGCCAAGATGAAAATGCAGCAGCTACACAGTTAAGAGGTTTATGGGATGACCATACTAAAGACGACGAAAATATACCAATAGATCGATCGATTGACATTATGCTTCAATCTATGCTACAGAAGGCTGATGTATGTTGTAAAAATACATGTCCTTGTTTTCTTAATAAGCGCCTGGGTACTAACATATGCTTACTCTAAATAAGCGACAACCCAAAAGCTTCCGCTTGTAAATCGCGCGCGCTTAATCGATAATCTAAGGTATGTTATTTATAACACGTTGTTGCAACCGCATTTTTCATTGAATGTAACATCATCTATTGAATATCTATCATCACCCAGATGGGCGTGAAAATATGCAAAGTAAAGCACTACATATTTCCACAGTGATCTTTTTGTACCAGGCACATTTAATGGCGTTTTCCAAACAATTATATAATACGCACCTCGTGTCTGCTGTTAAACATTTTTCTACTAATCCAACCCTCCAACCCCCCTCTCCCCCGGCAGAGTCTAGTACATTTTTTGCTCAAGGAATATACAGAGAGATTGAGATTAAACCACTGATCTCCAAAAAAGACTGGATCGAGCTTCTGTTTCCAACAGCGAAAAAGATTGGCCACGAATACTAGCCCCCAAAAGTTAAAATAGCGCGGGAAGGTTCGCAGAGATACGTAATGTTGTTTATATGCTTGTTTGATGAGAACAAAAATGGCGCTCAACGACTGGCCCCGGTTTGAGAAGGAAGATGCTCAATCCAGTCCTTTTTAGGGATCAGTGGATTTAACCCTCTAGGTCTCATATCCTTGGATTACGGGTCAGCTTATCCTAACTCCAAACCACGTTGCCTCCTTGTAACTTCTAAACTTGCGCCCGCACCTGCTGAATTGTGCATTAAGGAAGCGCTCTCCAAAAGGCTACGCTTGTTGGTTTCTTATGAAACACAATACATGGATGTAAAATGGAGAGCTTAAGATCTAAAAAATTCCATACCCTGACCCTATGTTACAATCGCCCTAGCTCTCAACATTGTTGATTATTGAAGCCCTGTTATTGAGGAACTTACCAGTCCATCAAATCTGTTAAACAATGATAACCAATAGCCTTGAAATCCTAGGCAGTACACTTTCATAATCATCTCAAAGGTAAACAGCCCCAGGAAGAAGAAATTAGCACGATCTACGGAGAAACAAAATGAAAGAAATAAACTGTACGTACATCTTACTCACAGCTAAGAACTCAGAAACACTTTCACTTACTCTCTATAACTCGTGAGGTTGCAAGTTCAATTCTACCTCCACTAGGAGAATTTATCAATTGAAACGCAATCTCAAATCTTTCGTTAACCATATCCTTCCGGCGATCACTTCTCATCAATCAATTACCTACACTCTCGACGCTTTTAACATTACGGGACAATGGTTTCGTCATGACTACATTTACGCTATCAGAAATAAAGCACTGGTTCAAGATGGTTCCACTATTATTTACATTTGACTATTTTGGACGTAAAGAGAAGGCTTTTGATATTAACTTGATTTTATTCTGTTATTCCGTTATCTTACAACTTTCATCATAGGCCCTTCTTCGTAGCCGCTGTTATTTTAACTACATTCTGACATATTAGAAGTGAAAAATGCTGAATCAATAGTAGGAGGATTGGGAACTAGTGTGGCCAATGAAGTGAACGTTCACCAATGTAGAACCTTGATAAACGACCCAAGGTTGCATCACGGTAGATGTGGAATGGAGTTTGAATAGAAAGGCGGATCCTACTTTGCAAGAATTATCCGAACATCAGCCCCTAGATTATCACAATGCTCCATAAAATGGGGAAACCCACTTTTTCTAACATCCGGCAATACAATACTTTTTTTCTGATCACCCGGTATTCCCTCATGAACAAATCGTAAACTCCGCTTTTCTGCTGTTAACAGAGGCAAAATAACAAAACCTTTTTACCTGATGTAAACATCACTTTTTATTCCCTCTCTCGATGTTAAGAAATGCTCACCATCTAGTAACCAGGCCTCAATAACAAGTACGTACACCTGAGAAATGTTGATTTTCTCTGGCGCTCAGAAAATATCGTAAGTTGATAATATCATTTAATAAAAAATTCATAAATCAAATCATTGCCTCCTTTTTTGATAGTCAAACGTTTTCCTACAGTTTATGCCTGGGTCACCGGATAGAGAAATGCCTGAAGAGAGACTGAACATTTCTGTTGTTAATATATGTTCTTTGCGCTTGCGTAAAAAGACCTCTTTTCCACGTGGTCTCCGGATGTTCAACATTGACGTAAAATCTGGTGCCAAAGCAATCGATACTATACCCTCTTTGTTGAACTCAGTCTGATACCAAAATTTTGCTAGCTACGAATAACATTACTGTTGTACACTGTTAACACGTTGTTTCATTATTCTGTATATGGTAATGTGCGGAGTCACGTGACATTATGTCCAGGCTCCATACGCTGGTATAAGGAGGGATTGTAAGGAGGAGATGTAGGGGATTGGTGGATACATTGAAGGAAGGACTGGGTGCGAACGGATCAACTCTTGTGAGTTTGAAATGTAAAGGAATGCTATGTGATTATTCTTATGTGATATGTATAAATAGATTATTATATTTCATGAACCACTGGCTGTCTTCATTGATAGTGCTCTGATCCAAGTTAACAACAAAGTGGCGCCCAAAGATCGCACATTACCATACACAGAATAATAACACAACGTGTTAACAGTTTACAACAAGTACATTCAATGGGTCCGACATGCCACCGCCGCAACTCAAACAAGATGCAAACCGTTTGCAGTTTCAATTTTGGTCTCATACTGAAAACGAGGCTTCACGGCTTCGTGAGACACAAAATCTTCTTAACAAAACTTCAAAGTATCCAGAATCTACTGTCTCTTCTGCCTTCCCCATCATGTGCCTAATGCGTAATACTTATGGTAAGGCTACTGTTCCGTCAAGAATACTGCTCACTTAGACATTTCACATAATCAATCAGTAGCGTACACACCTGCGATACTCACTTATAAATATCATTATCTTCACTTACCTAAAAATAAAGTAACATAAGGCGGTTGATTGTAATGTTCTACCGCTAGACAAAGCGAGTTTAGGAACACGGCGATGATCACAATCCAATAAAATGTCTGTGACTTGACGATTTTTCTGCAATTTCGTCTTAACCGATGATGATATTTTAGCCATCTCCTCTTGTCAAATACACTACAAAAGAAGAGATAATAAATAAAGATCACTCCAAATGAAGAATTTATCATCTTATCTGGCACAACACCAAAATATAGAGTTTAAAAAAACATCCAATCGTCTTATATTGTACCTATTCAAAACGCCCTCAGTTCAAATCGTCTATTCAGATACTCAGTTGATGAGTCCTCTACCGGTATAAGTTCCGAAAAAAGGATCAATGTTGAAGAAATTCCCACATTGAGATAATGAACAAACAAGCAACTACTACCGAAATTAGGAACTACAATTCTGAGTTTTGTAAAATGTCAAGCTTTGCCAATTATGAACAAAAGTTTTAATTTTTTTATTAAGATAGATAATTTTTGTTAAGATAGTTCTTACAAAGTTCAAGAATGTGTGCTCGTAAGCATTACTGTGATCAACTCATCTAAAACCTTATATTTGTTCAAGAAAGGGCATAATAACACTTTACCATCTTTTCTCAGTTCAACAGGTTGCATGTTACCCTGAGCTACACTTTCCTAAAGGGCAGAGTCTTGGCCTATCTCATTATGAGGATTACTGTAATTTCTTCATAGGACGGGTGTTTCCTATTGTACGTTTATTCTAAATAGAAAGGTTACGCGTCATTACTGCTACTTAACTCCATGCAAGGGAGTGATTTCGTGCGGAGCAACATCATCGCTACTATGAAATGTAGGCTCTAACAAAATGGCGCATGCACAGTTACTAGGATACGACTGCGGCAAAGGCTCTTGCTGACAAAGTTATTGGATTGACGAGATAAGAAATGAAACGGTCTTTTTGACACAGAAATTGTCGTTCTTTATAGGTCAAAAGTGTCTACAACTTAACAACCTTAGCAAACTACTATCTGATAGAAGATAAAGAAGTTCGGTCTTATCTCACTTTCATTACGCGTACAATGCGTCGCACAACTCTGATGCAAGGAGCTTATATCGTCAAGGGGGGCTTAACCGTACACCAACACGATTACAAAGTTATTTAAGACTGTTCTCAATGTTTCTGAAACTTTAAGATAATTTATCAAAGAATAATCAACTGAAGGTCTCATCTGGCGCTTTTCTTTGTAGTGAGTTTCTGAGATATCGTAGTACTATGAATAAATGGCTCAATCAATATAAACTATGAGAACCGCCGCCAAAACACACCATTGCCACAACTAGGTAGTGCGACTCCCTTCCAAGCGTTCTGGTTTTGTTATCCAGTACAAAGAACCGTCGCCTTAAAAAACATCAACCCATACAACACCTGGAAGAACACCGGTCATGCCACAAATCACGATGAAAATACCGCAGCCTGTTACAGTATTCAACTACAACTGTCGGTACCAATTCAACACTATCATTACAAACCGAATTAACCTTGATAAAAGACCATCTGTGTATCAAGTAGAGAAAAACATAACAATGCGTTTCCGAGACAAAGATAAACTTACCCAAGTTTTACTTTTTCTTGCGGCTGATCGATCATGTTAGTACTGGGAGCCGATAACATACTGCCTCTATAGCTTTCTCGATTCCAAAGAGCGGCTGGAAGGCAAAAACAAGCCAAAATGTAGTCAATGCAACGTCAATGCAACGTGTAAAACAACAGCGTTTACTTTCATGTTCCTTAAATTGAGACTTCGGAGTAAAGGTCGATTTCAAATCTACAAAGCGATATACATACGCTTGCCTCGGTGTACCTTCATTCATCTACAATTATATATATATATATAAATAAATAAATAAATATATAAATAAATATATATATATATATTTATTTTCTTTCTTTTGGTAGTGATTTCTTTAATAAACAATCTGTGCATCTATACACTAGTTGTGTAAGACCACGGGACTTATACAACCGTGCCTCACATTTTCCAGATAACAGAACAAGAACAAATGTTGGAAAATTAAGAAGATCCGAAAGAAAATCTCAAGCCCAGCTCAATAATCGACTAGCCACTGCCAGCAATAAAAAGTGCAATCTTTTTGTTCCTAATGTATACTAGCATCTCCTCCTGATCTGATGACAAAGATGTCACCAGGCCATAATATGCCAACCAAACATCATTTCTAGTCAGGGGTTCAGCCATAATTTACCCTGGCAAATACGAGAGATTCTGGATTACCTAACGCGCCTTTAACAATGTGACACTGTGAAGTGCCCATCCACAACATCTGCCTTCCGTGGAACTTGGATTTTCAAAGGTTGTGAGTAAGTCTGGATACTCAAAAATGGGCGATGGAGGGCCCCCACCACCCGACAGTAAGTTTGGGCACGAAATTTGGGACTGCGGGGGAGGGGGCAGCACGTTTTAAAAATACTCAAAGTAGAAATATCTAGCTGAAGGTTCGGGTACATTCTGAAACCCCTCTGAAACGTCCAGGTTTCCGTTACTACAGTTTCCGAAGTGTTGGTTGGCACTACAGAATTTCTAGATAACCTTAAATAGCGGAATCATATGTGTTCCAGAGACACGCGTTTCGTTGCACCCTCATCAGTCTGGTTCCGT
>JAAAKL020018155.1:0-10339 GCA_010016065.2 Carybdea cf. marsupialis auct. non (Linnaeus, 1758)
AACGCAAAAGAAGAACAAAAGCAAAAAAAAAAAACTACTCAAATTTTTAGAAAATCAAGCGTTTGATTTGAATCGTGCCAACCCTGCGTCTTTTCCAAGTCTTTACTTCATTATCTTTAGCAATTTGAATGTTCACGACGCTAAGTAAGAGCTCGGTCTCGGAAAGAAAGAGATATAGTGGAACTCGATTCTGAAAGGAGCTTCCATAACTCAAACTAATCAAACAGCCCATTACTTTATATTTAGTACACTATTGTGGTATGAAAACATGAATACATTATAAGGCATGTAGTTCCTAACCCAGCAGACACTAAGCAGGCTTTTATGCTGCAACAGAACTGGGTGCTTTTCTTATGAATTTATAACTCAATGAGACCACTTTGAGTTACGCTAAAAAAGTGGGAAAGTGAACCATCGACCAAACTGTATGTGTTGGACAGCGGGTTTGCTTCTTAAATGCTTAAATATGAAACATGTCAACTCTCCATCAGTTCCTATTCTGGACTGAGAATTCCTATGAATGGTTACTTCAGATCTTAAGATTGCGATACGATATCTAACAACGAATACTGGAAGGTTGACAAACCATTGCAAAAATTGTAAGCCAGTGTTTCGAAAATCGTATTTACTACTCTGTATGTTCTATCATTTATACTGTACATTATTATTGTGCACGTGTGTGCAAGTAGGGCGACTTTTGGTATTTTAGACCCCGGTATGGTTGTGTAAGTTGCACCTAACTTTTCCTCATCATAACAGCTAGCAAATCAAGTCGTTTATAAATGGTGATGATGATGATGATGATGATGATGATGATGATGATGATGATGATGATGATGATGGAAATGGAAATGGAAATGGAAATGGAAATGGAGGAAATGATAACAGTCTAGTCAACAATGTTTAATTAAACTTGTCAACTGCCTAAAGCGTGTTCTCCAACTGAACACGAAGGGTAGAGAGTGTTTTCTTTGGGTTTTACGTAATTCGTTGACAAGGTAACCCCCTCCGACATTAAATTCGTCTCGTCCTTTGAGATTGTATTAGAAACGAATTTATCCTTTTTCTGTTTTCAGGCTTGGTTGTAAGTGAGGTTAGAATTGCAAAGCCAGTAGAGCCGGAAAAAGGAGGAAGTAAGTATTTCAGGCTATCTAAGATACGATTTTCTTGATTTACGTACCTTTCGGTCCAGGTGGTGAAATTGTCTCAAGTTTGAGAGTCTTTTCGTATGCATTAAAATAGGCATTAAAAATTCATGTCGCTATGACGTAGCTGTCTAAACGTGCTGTTGCTCATTTCCCAATCTTTCGAGAGTAATCATTTTTATGGTCAAAGGAAAGGTCCTATGTTTGTTTTGTTGTATTTAAGGTATTATGCATTGTTTAAAGTAGCCCTAATAAAATGTTGGTTACCAGTAGACCTTGATGCAAGCGAGTAAATGTGATTTGTGGGATTTCCTCAAGTTGACAAGATATAGGAACTATGCAAAAGGAGGCACGTAAGGAATTTCAATATACTCACTGCTACGCTCGTTCTTCCCCTATTCATTATCCGTTTTGTTGGGTTGTTCCCATTTAGTCACTGTACATTCGTATAAGTGCTTGCGTTTACCCAAACATAAGAGAAAGAAATTTTAACTGGAGAGAACCACAAATATGAAATGTGATACTTATTTGTGAGGGGAGCATAATTGGTGGTGTGTTTTAGTCATTGATAGCCAGGTGTTTTAGACACCCATCTATTTCAACCCCCGTACCGAAGTTTTTTATCAACCCCTTCGGCCCTCCTATGGGACAGACTTTTTTTCTATTTGAATGAATTACTTCAATAACTAAATGACAAATGTAAATACTGGGATTTTTACTGCGAGGGGAGTGCGTTTCAGGGGCTGCATTATCTGTAGGAAAGAAAAGTATTGGGAAGCAGAAATAAATGAGCTTCATAGTAACATAGCTGCTTGATAATCGTAACCAAATGTAACTTGTACTGAGAAGATAGCGTTAGCCTATTTTCCAATTTTATCATGCAGAGAAAAAGGGATTGTCAAAGAACAAAGAAAAGTCAGTCAAGGCGAAGGAAGCTCTTGAGGTAATCGTTACATTGAGTTAATTTGAAATTTTATTTATTCTCATTTATTATTCTCATCACTAATTACAAAGTTTTAACACAGATTGTAAATCAGCTCTCCATCTGCGTTGCACTCAACCTCTGTGGCTTTCTCCCTACTCGTAGAACGCGGAAGCAGCTATCAATCCTGTATTTACAGTAATGAATACGGAAGGCGAAGAAGTTGAAGAAGGTAAGATTCGTAAAATGTAATGGATGAGGTGTGGTTTTCCTATCCTTTGGGTGCTCTTATGCTGGTTTGTGCTTTCTTGTTTTTGTGCACCCACATGCATATGGGTATAATTTAAGCCTCGCAAAAATTTGTTGCTATGAAAACTATTTTTCATAGGTTTGTCAAAGAGTCCAGAATGTAAATGAAACTTTATTGGAACGTCTCATGCTATAAATAAGGTTATGGCAATCATTGGCGAGGGCCAGGGTCGATTCGTAGAAACATTTTCGTGTGATGTATCTTTACGTGTTCATTTGTAGCAGAGTTGACCATGCCCAGCAGTAATGTAATCATTTCAGACAAAGTAGTTCCAGTATGTGCTCTGACGGATAAGTGTTTCTTGATAGGAAATGCCTGACCAACTTTGACTAACATCTAAGCTTTTTTTGCGATTAAATAAATTTGTATTTTCATGATTTACTGCTCCCAGACCTTATCATTCGAAGTATTACCAATGTTCCAATAGAACAGTTTGAGCTTTCCTTGTAACCTTGTAGATTTGTAGAAGCTGATGGTTATTGGCACAAATATTGCTCAACACGGTTTGTACTATGTGTATTTTCCCAATTTCTCCCTGCTGACACAGATGTAGTATTCACCGAAAATATGACTGAACTTAAAAAGACAGCAAATGGACTTTTCGTTCATAAGTTCTTCAAGAACAGAACATTTTCGACTGGAAAGCTTGTTATGTCTGCGAATGCTGAAAAGGACATGCAAAAAGTTAACGATGATAGGATGGTGAGTGGTGAATGCAATCAGGGATAATTATTTTTAAACTGTTTCTTTTGATATATAATTTGAAGGACGAAAAAGTGCATCGCCATGATATGGTTTTTGATTGTTACGATAATGTATCGAAAGTGATGATCAAGAGACAAACGAAAGTTCATCAAATTTTCAAACTTCTGTTGTTTAGACTTCCCTTTTCAAGGGGCCATCCAAAAGGTACATTGTTGTTGTTTTTATCGAAACAGGCCATATGATCTTGTGGCCCAATGTACCACCCCTCCTAAATACGTCATTGAGTAAGGGGTGAATCATAGGCCCGACTTCACTTTCCAGATCCATTTTTGGGTATTCACGTTAAACTATGTATGTGGAGCAACTGCCATAACACAAAATGCCAAATTTCCTTACTGCTGTTTTATGTTGGAGTTGGGGGCTCTTCACTTGTCGTACAATAGTTTACACAATCATTAAGCAAATCATACCAATCGCCGCTCACGTCGTTACTTGATGGTCGTCTTAGGATTATGCGCGATAAATTCGGGAAGCTAAGGTGAAGTTCTCCGAGCTCATTTTTCAACGCAGGGACGAGAACTGCTTTCAGAATTCAACACCATTTATTGCGCAATGTGAACTAAGACTCACATAAACAACCGCTTGAAATCAAAAGCCTAGGCCTTTTCATGCTCTTTATCCATTGTTAACCTTAAGTCCCAAAAACATTTTTAGAAACTGAGGTCGGGTCACCTGTTAACCCCTTGCTCAGTGGCTTATTTAGGGGAAACAATTGAGCCATGTCCAAGAACACGGAATCACGAAGATTGTAGTACCAAATTTCGATAAAAATGCACATTATTTAGATGGTACGACGCGTTAACCGTCAGAAATATGGCCATATGAAGCAGTACAATTTTTTCTCTTTTTGGCCGAGTGTCCTAGAGACTACCAATTTTGCTATACATCTTCCCCTTACAAACGCCTACGTACACTAGTGGGTTACTTAATTTTACTTTGATGGGTGGTCTTATAGGTAATGTCATACTGGGTTCTTTAAAATGTTTGTGGTGTGACCTATGGTATACTCGATGCTACATTTTTGAGGGCACCATTATTCAAATTGATATGTACGGGAGAGTATTAACCGAATAGATAACAAAGCAGCTAGGCTTACTTACCCTTGCATGGATGGCTTCCTGATTACTAGACAGGTGAGCAAAACAGTCAAGCCAAGAAACGTAATTGAAAGGGTGGGAGGTACAGAGATTGTTCTCGGCTTTCATGGAGGTCAGCCCCAAGATACATATACAACACTTGACGCCAGTGATGGCCCGGAACTCTAAGCGCTAAAGTCAGATCTGGTAGTCACATGCGAATTCTTCCCTTCATCTGCTTCATGGATTTCTCATAATTCATAGTTCCGTCTCCCATGTGCACACAAGTCAATAACACGTTTGAATCTTGACCTCCGTGTGCTTCTCCACGCAAAAGAGCTTAACATTGAATTATCAGGACGCCAAAATTACTGTTTGAGGCACAGAAGTCATCGAGGCATAGATCTAATAATCAAATATGCTCGTTAGCAGTACACTGTTCGGCCCCCTTCGACTCAGAAGTCGAGTCTGTGTAAAAAAAACATCACTGATGATTCCCAACTACTCCATGTTTCAGTAGTATGATTCATTTCTTTCAGAAACTAAGTTTATCCCACAAAGTCCAAGATGCAGCAAAAGCAGCTTTTACTTCGGTTGTAGATCTTATATTTGATAAGCAAGGACATCGAGGTACCGCAACCGATAACAGTTTTCACGAGAATTTCAGAGACCTCGCATATAGCACTTAAGCAGCAGTCGTTTTCTATTTTGAAATCAAAATTATTTGATAAAAATCCTTGGCCAGATGTTGACTTGTCAGTTGTCAGCTCAACGAGCATAGCTATCGCCGGTTATGGCATATTGTGAGCCAGGCATTATTACATGTGTAAGATCTCCTCATTTTTCCTCAAATTGTGCATAAGCTTTTTCCAAGTCTCCTCAAAAACATTTTGAAGATGTCAGGACTTAAACGAACCTATCTTTGTCTAGTAACTGATTATTTATTCATTCAAATAGTTTGTTGGTAGTACAAAACAATAAAACTGCACGACATAGCGAAAACATTTTAGTACTGAAAATCTTTTGTCGTCTGACAATCTTCAGAGTACAAAATTGTCAGAATTGAGATAGGAAGAAATCTGTAAAACTTATACCAAACTGTGTTTTGAAAATAGCCAATCAGAGGTCTGACTGCTCGATTTGTGTTGTTTTGACCAATCAGTTTGTGTGGAACTAAATAGTTAGCCGAAAAGGCTCAATGAAAAGACAAAATCTTTTTGTCTGCAAAGCAACGGTTTTGTTGCTTTGATGTAGACGGATTCGAGGACGGCTAGGTGAAAAGCCGACCTAGCTCTACTTATTATGCGAAAGTGGTCAAGCAGGTGCTGCCCTAAGGTGGCAGTTTCCTTGTAGGAGCTAACGCTTGGCGAATATAGGATGGAATATGTGGCTTGATTCTATCAACTAACCTGAAAGTCGTGCGTCAGACATAGCTAGCCTCGCACTGGCAAAAAAATGAATAGACAACGGTGCTGTAATTTGTGGAAAGCACACGGTCTTTGTGGTTAGTTGAAAACGCTTTCGTACTGGTATAAACTACGCGTGGGGTAACAGCGCCGAAAGACTTCTCTACGTCCTTTTTGATCTGTTTTTCAAATCGAGGTAAAACGTTACCAATCCAGGGCAGTTTTAGGTAGACGGGGCTATTTCGTGCAGTTTTATTTATTCATGGTTTTACCTACTCTACTGTTATCTTGTAAAAATGATAGTTTTAAATATTTTAACTCTTGTGGGCTCATTTGTTGTATTGGATTGCAGTGTTTACATTCTCGTAAGTCACAGACTATTTCTGGTCTACACTCATTGCATATTTACTGTTTATAGGTTTCAAATTGTTCACATTTGTGTAAACTTTCGGTTGTATAGGTTTTCTACATTTCGGAAGGACATGTCATGATATGTATTCATACAACAGCAGTAGAACTGCACACGGGAGATACATTTACTATTCCGCCAGGTAATAGAGTTTTAATTTTTCATATCAAAGTATCGAATTGCCTTTTTGGGGGGGGAGGGGGTGTCATTACATACGGGTCACTAACTACTAGATTATCAGGGGGATAGACATGAGAAAACTCCAATAAGTAGGAGAGGTCAAATGAAATTTCATTCCACTTGTGTATCGGCATAAACGTGCTTGGATGAGATGGTGAAACTTTATAAATGTTCATTTGGCTGCGATTCACATAAACCGGTTGAATGGACGAAATGTTTATTCAGTCAAACCAGTGTAGGTTTGTAGCGAAGAGATCGGGCCTTTCTTTAACCTTAAATTTCAGAATTTTAATGGATAACGAAATAAACTCCCTTGAGTACTAGTGATGACTTAGCTGCCCCCAAGTGTGTCAGTAATGAATGGCTTGGCTGGATGGGGAACATTTTGAGCTGCCAACAAAAGCATTGCCATTATTTATTCGAGTCAAGAAAGAATTCCGAAATACAAGTGAATGTTGAGTAAAGTTGTTATATAGTCTTACAGATACTGGCTTGTCTTTTATTAGCGACTTCTGGCAATTTTTAAGTATTAAAAACCTTTCTCTATTTTTGGAGAGAAATTGAAGAGAAGAGACAAGTGTCTGCTACTGGGTTTAAAGTGAAGCTTTGTTTGTCTACTGTTTTGTCGGTTTTCATTTACCTTTTCTATAATAATATTTCCTGTGAATTGCTATAAAGACTTAATTTTGGGGTTGCTAGCAAGACGCAGAGTTTATTCGTTGGTTACTGTTCAAAGAGTGATTTCAATAGAACGCTATTGTTAAGTACTGTAATGGAGTCAAAATAGCTGCGCAGAATAGGCCTATGATTCATTTCGTCAATATGAAAGGGCGCATACTGTGGATGCATAATAAACTAGATCCTTAATAAAAATGCATCATGAAAAGAATGGTCATAAATATATCGGCTGATCATATGAAATCAAATTTTTGATAATTTCGTTTGTTCTTCTCTATATTTACGTAAACACAACTTTTATTTTTTTCAGGAAATGTCTATGGCATAAAAAATTTGGAAAATAAGAAGGCAACCCTGCAATTTGTTCAAATCAAAAGCCAAAAATAAACATCAAGCCTAAAATGTAGCTTAAAGGCTATAACACGACCCTCAATGAGTACACTTTCAACCAAAGCCTATGGAATTGTTGCACCCTACAATCCAGCTGTACATTCTGTATATATGTAGTAATTCTGGTTTTAATTGGCGTACTTTTAGACAGCAAGGTCGATCGTAATGGGAATTTTAGCGTGATCTCGTTTAATTTGTGTTAAACACCAAGCTTATCCATTATTGTATGAGTTAAATTCATACATCTGAGAAATAAGCACTGTTAAATATATCGACTAGGGCAATCAAGATTTAAGGGCGTCCTAATAGCGACCGAAATAACACGGCAAGCATTTCTTTTAGTAGTTTCCTTACACGGACATACGATATAAATATGATACCGAGAAGAAAATGCCTTTTTGAGCAAACTAGATATCAGAGTTCAGCAAAAACGTCTCGCAGATTTGGTAGAATGGTAAATTTTATGAACCCAACTTTCTATACCACTTAAGAGTTGAGAATAGTATTAAAAGCATGACAAAACTTAACACCTGGGGACAAAACGGGCTCCAAGATCGAAAGCGAAACTGTTAAAATATTTGAAAATGGTCTTGGTGCTTTTTTCTTTAATTACAGCCAAGCATATTCCAAGGTGCATGGAGCAATTGACATAGTGCAAAAACGTTCAATAGTTTGATTCGCCCTCCCCTGTCTGCGCAGGCATTCCCTTTCTTCAGGTGATCCCTTTTGCCTTTGTAATTTTTAAGCTATAAGTATCAAAGGAAATTTACCTGTTAATCAATGACAGAGGATGCTGCCTTTAACGTTCAGGGCGTTTTTGTGACAAGTGCTAATGATGCGTAGCTACCCCTTCGTTTTTATCTACCCCTACTTAGACGGGAGTGGGTGTAGGCTAGTAAGCCCGTCTATATCTATGATATCTCATTAGTAACTTGCCTAACAAACTCGTAACGTTTTGGCTTTAACTGAAATTTATTGACGAGTATTTTGGAAAGAAATATTCCAAAACTTGCTAATGTTGACGACGTAACTAACCCCTACACCCTCTCACCCACAAACTACACAAAATGGCTGCAAATAAAAACACTTGAAATGAAGCTGCTTTTTTAGCACGGACGAAGTAAATGCATGTTAATTGGTACTGTGCACCCAGC
The DNA here is from genome assembly GCA_010016065.2 of Carybdea cf. marsupialis auct. non (Linnaeus, 1758). Taxonomy (NCBI): domain Eukaryota; kingdom Metazoa; phylum Cnidaria; class Cubozoa; order Carybdeida; family Carybdeidae; genus Carybdea; species Carybdea cf. marsupialis auct. non (Linnaeus, 1758). The sequence goes on from JAAAKL020018155.1 coordinate 8,436, forward strand.
TCTATGTCTATTATCTTTTTAAACCTAACGAAAGGTTATTTCAGCTTATTTAAGGGTATTCCAACACTAAGCTTTGAACGGTGCTTAGGCACTTGCCGTCATTGTTTCCAATCCCAAAAATAAACTGTTTTTGCCGTGGCTAAAAAGTGGATGAACAATCCTTCTAGGTTTCGCACCTAAGTAAGTGACATATTGGTGGCTTGAAATACAAATTATTTTAAGAATCGTGGAGACTGAAACCAGGGGTTTAAGTTTGCTTGAAAAGGCCTGTGTTTTTATGAAGATGCTGCGATAGTGCTGATCCAGATGCAGAGTTGATGCGAGAGAAAGTGGCTTATTAAATGGAGGAGATAGTAGGTTGAGTCCACTTATGGTATGGCAGTATTAAAGACTGCGTAGTTGTTTCAAATGGAGAACCCAGAAGACATGTCTTTTAGTCTCCTGTTAAATTTCCGTAAAAAGGTCGCGCACTCTGCACTTCTCTAACACTACTCTACCTTGCAATCAGGTTTGTACTAAACTGTTAGCAAAGTGGCTCACTTATTGATTGTTTATTATCACCTGAAGTAACAGTAGAGAAAAGAAAAGATTATGAGGGCTCGTTGGTTAGCATTTGCGTATGATCATCCTTCATTTAAGATATTTTTTTACATATAGAAGTATGCCGCTCCTCATCTTGGTAGCCATGTAAGTTTTAATTTTTTAGATATCTAACACTCAAGTGTTTGTCAAGTTGTTCTTACGACACTTATTTGACTTGCATAAAGAAGTACCCTGCGAAATTTATGTACAGCCTTTTTTATTTTTTGAATTCCTTTCGTTCTACGTGTTATGTCTTGTTATGTTATGTGCCTTTTAACACATGTTTCCAAGTAATTGTTATCGTAAGGGCCACTCTCTATCACGGTTTAATAAGTCACTAACAAGTAATTTCCGCTGTTTAATTGCCAGATACTGTATACTGTCTCTGTAGAGGGAACGGGTCAGAACGTATTATCGCCAAGCAAGTTTTGCGTGCTTAGCTTCTTTATTTTAAAAAGTTTGTTGATGGTACAGAATAATAAAACTGCACGAAATAGCGAATTCATTTTGTACTTAAAAGCTTTTTTCGTCTGACAACACCAATCTGGCAGTCAGAATTCTGATTGGCTGTCTTGTAAAACTCAGTTGGGTAAATAATTTCGTTGATTCCCTTTTCGGTTATTTTCTGACGGATTATACTCTGAGGAGTGTCAGACGAAGAAAGCTTTTAAGTACAAAATGAATTCGCTATTTCATGCAGTTTTATTCTTCTTTATTTTATGGATTGTCCAAGGCAACCCTCAAATGTGCGTAATTAAAACCTGAAAATGTACTTTAGCAGTTTTGCAAGTGGCGAAACCAGTTTTGCACTGAAAAGGTTTTTCGTCTAACAATCGTCAGATCACTACGTCGTCAGAATGGAACACGAAATGGAGGGAATGAAACTAATACCAACCTGTCTGTTCAAAATAGCCAATCAGAATTCAGACTGCCAGATTGATGTTATTTTGACCAATTAGTACCCGTAAGGCTGAATAGTTAACCAAGAAGGCCGAATGAAAATATAAACTCTTTTTGTTTTCAAAGCAACGTTCTTCTTGTTTGCTCTTGTGAACAGATTTCAGAATGGCCAATGAAAAGCAGACATAGCTTTTCCTTCGAGTTTAGCGGGTTATCCGTATACATTTTTTACGGTCTGGGTTTTCAATAACGTGATGCCCTGTGGGCGAATTACATTGCTAAGCAGTGTTTTTGAAACCCGAGGTGACTGTTTCCTTTTAGAAGCTGATGCTTGGCGAATACAGGTAGGGGGTCATTCAAAAAGTACGTACGCTCTGAGGGGGGAGGGGGTATCCCAAAAGCGTACGAAAGCGCACATGGGG
>JAAAKL020018156.1:0-10339 GCA_010016065.2 Carybdea cf. marsupialis auct. non (Linnaeus, 1758)
AACAAACAGAATAGTTTCACCGAAAGTTTTTGTACAATGTTTGTATAATGATTTTCTTTTCCTGCTTTATTTAGATAGAGGGCATTTTCACGGATCCAGTTGTACTTGAATTTGTTAACAAAAACAAAGTATATGCCGAAGAAACCAAGATCAAGTTTGAATGCAAGAATTTCGAGTCGGATTTTGGCGAGAAGGTGAATTCGTTTGACCTGATGATGTCTCTGAGTGCGGGTATCGTTACTAAGTCTTGCTCCAAGTATGTGAAACCTGGTGGATACATGTTGGTAAGTGATGCACACTTCGATGCAAGAATGGCAGTCTTAAACAAGAAGCACAAACTCATCGGTGTCTATGATAACGAAACCGAATCGTTTGATCAAACTGAGGATGGGCTGAAAGGTCACTTCATCACTAAAGATGGAAAGAAAATCACGGAAGCGATGGTGAAAGAGAGCCTGGAGAAACCCAAAGCAAGACGGTCGTTCAAACTTCAAAAAGAGGCTTTGTTTTATATATTCAAGAAGGAGGCGTAAATATGATGGTAGCCGAAACGTTTTAGAAGTAACTGTAATAGAGAAACAACATGTTGTATTTTATCATTGCAATATTTCATATAAGTATCAACACAAACACAAGGACATTCCAAGGGAAAGTAAATCATTGTATTTTAACTTTACACGATTGTACATAATTATAACCCTGTTTTTTAAGGTGTAGCTTGATTTTATTGCATGACTCTTATGATCGTTGCTGTTTTACGATGTTTCTTTCTTGAGAGCAGATTCACAGACATTTAAAGCATGTACATCTTTACAAATGTTCAAACTTACTTACGTTTGCAAGCTGCGAACCTTGAAGGGAGAAGAGAATACAGAAAGATCATTTGCGTATTCAATTGCAGGGGAGTCAAATTGCATTCATTTGAAGCTTTCCGCCCCTAAAACATTTTGTTATGACCACATATTCTTGTCAATATCAACCTCGATTTGAATCTCAACATAAATCTATGTCATCGAATTCGGGAAAGGTGTATTACAAAAAGTTTCCACTTTCTCGTTTAGTTACCACTTCCCCTTTCTATAAATGTTATGGGGTTATTCTTTACTTCAGTGACTATTTTTTATTACATTTTGTATCTCTTGTTTTCCAGGCAAAAATATTAATCATTGCTTTTCTGACAATTTTGTACTCCAAGGAGTGTAGGAGGATTTATTTATTGTTCTGTACCATCAACAAACTTTTTAATAGGTTCTTAAAACACATTCAGCAAATTGTTTTTGGTAAAAATTTTGCTTTCAATTTTTGAAAGAGTGAGCGAACTCTGACATAATTGACCTTCCTCAAACATCCCTGAAGGGCTTACTTTGAACCAATCAGAAGAGCCGAATTAATAATGTTTCGCGCGAATTTTACAAACCATCCCAAAAGGAAGACATCTGCAGACAGGAGATATGAGAAATCGCAAAGAAAACGGTGGATTGTGGAACCGAAGTATACTCGATTTTTAAAAACTTGGAGGAGAATCACGCATTTCTTAGACGACTGCAATGTAACGCATTGGAAAGTGTTTGTTTCGATATTAGCAGCATTGTTTGAAAATGCCTGGGAAATATTTACTTTGAGTAGTTTCTCAGGATTATCGCCGTTGGTAACTCATTTGATTTCCAAAAGTTATCACTTGTTATAGAAGACATTTCACCAATACCGTAAGCGCTTAAATCAACACCTACTAAGGGTCGCACTGACGGTGGTTATGCCCCCGCCTTCTTAACAACAAGGATATAAATTTATAAATTGTTCGCTATAGCGAGGTTTGTCAAAATAAGTTTGATTTGGTCCCACACTTTTGGGGGCATGCTGCACTCCCCGCTAAGCTACGATGTCGACAGTTAACAGTGAAGCGTGGTTTCGAAACTTGTTTATCTTATAAACGTACGACATGCCAGGCTATGAATTTCCATTTCTTCAGTTGAAAAATGTAGATTGTTTGCGTTTCGGATATTGAATTATAGTCAGTACACCAAGAATCCGTGTACTTGAATTCTCTTTGCAGTGATTTTCAAATGCTAGGTAGAGTATGCTAGAAAGGGACTAGTTGCCAAGGTGGGAAGTTGTCACAGCCTTGTTCTGATCACGAATTTTTATCTTACTCCATATTTTTGGGGGGGGGTTGGCGGGGAAGGTCCACCTTGTTCAAGACCGAAGCCACTACTAGGAACAGCGTTATTTTTCCCCTTCGGGTTACAGTCTATTCATGCTTGCAGTCCCCCATCTGTCCTATCTCTAGAAACATAGTTTCTTGCTTCACAAGAGCATATGACAGAGCACAGTACCTCCGGGATTGTGACAGGCAAGCTCAGGGTAGGTGCAAACTCACGACCGTCCGATTGTGTGACTGACACTCTACCACTATACCATTACTGTGTAAAATTCTGTGAGTGATCACGCTGCATACCACTTGTTGCCTGGAACAAAAGCTTTCAAACTAACTAACCCAAGGTTACATTACGTTTATCATTATAGTAATCAACATCAATATGTTTGAAGACGATTTCGGAATATGCTTAAAATGACAAATGTGTGAACTTATGTTACTATTAAGTTAGAATTTTTTATTCGACTTGACCATAACACGTCGTAACGCTTCATTTTTTTCGTAGAATATTAGAACACGCACGTTGGCACAGTCGCTGTCGTTTTGTGACGCTCTTTTATTGCTTGTTTTATGATGGTTGTTAGTTTGCTTCTTATTTGCTTCTAAGTTGTTTTAAATAATTTTTATTGAACGAGATGAATTTGCATTTATTATTTAACCTACCCAGTTTATAATAAAGTTTTAATCAGCTGTGGTCATGAACCCAAACCGAGGGCTGGTTGTCACTTGCATCGTCGACATGAAAAACCTATTTCCTTAGAAACGGTTATTAGGTAACATCTTCTTCGGTCAATTAAAGATACCATGAGACATCATTTGCCCTTTCAGGTTGGAATTAGTTTCTGTGTCGCATGGAAGTAAAAAATTACAACGCTTTTTAAAAAAGAAATTGACATCTAACCCCCTTTCTTAACCATTTATTGCTCGTCAATATGATTCAAAATTCTGAGCAATCTGGACTTGGATAGCTTCCATTTTGTTTAAGAAATATGGTAGTATTACGTACTTCTTCCCCTGTACTCAGTCACACTTAAATCTTCCCAAGAAACTAGTGGGCAAAGGGAAGTCAAAGCTAAACTATTAAGTACTAAATGTAATGATGTGACGTACTCTTTAAAATGCTAAAATGACGGATGGACGTTTTATTTTCCCCTTCTTCCCCAAAATCGGGGTTTATTTGCTATGATAGAGAAACGCTCTGTGGCGTTAAATCTGTGATACCATGTTAAGAACCAACGTCTGGCATGCCAAGCTTGCTACAGATACTAGAGCCACGGGAGGTACGATAGGTGTTACCTAGTTGTTTCCTACTCTTTGCAGAGCAAGATCCAATTTCAATGTCGATTCTTTGTATCAATAAATCAATGCTACATGCCTTTAATTAGCAACAATTTCCTAGTCTCTGCTTCTTCAAGTTGCCTGCGATGGTTGCCCCCGTCAGCCTTAAAACAGCACACATTTTCCAGACGTAATCTAAAGCTACTTTTCGCTTTACGTGAAGCTTTCGAGCATTTTTTAGAGAGGTCAAACTTACTTCTGAAAGGCGTTTGTTTGCGAACGTATTAATGTACACTGCATGTGATACCAGACGATTTGTGGCGCATTTTTAAGTGTTCCGTGAGATATCCAAAATACCAGAAAAACTGTGATGCCACAGCTGTCTTATATATGCCATTATAGAACTGTTTTAAACAACACACATGATGTCAAATTACTTGTAAAATGCCCCCTGAATCCCTTCCCCCATGGTGCCAAAATACTATAAGAAACCCTGCATTCCCTTTCAGGAGCAGCTTCATTTTCGTTAGCTTTGAAAAGACTCACATTTACCGACTCGGAGGAGGAATTTATCATGACTTTAGTGAGCGAGTTTCTGTTGAGCAATGTTTCGATAGGTCCTTCCATCGTCAGACTACTAAATCCTTGATTACGATCTGTATAGCAAAGTTGTGCGGACCTTCTAGGTGACAGGTCTACGATGGTTATTGGCTTGTGGCGCCATTGCTGTTTTGTGTATGATGTGATTCTGTTCTTAGCGATGGAAGCCATTTTTCTTGAATCTGTATGATATGCTGTTCATGTATGTGTTGTTACCTGATACATGAATTATTTCCTTGACTTTTCCTGCCACTCAGTTAAGTTCTTGGTCAAGAGGAGCCTTATTTCCCCAGTCAAACCTAATGCTGTCCTTTTAGATTTCAATTTACTATTCAGGCCATCTCGTAGGCTTATATTTTAAACTTGAGAGTAGTTCCTTTAAAAGAGGGAGAGTCTTTTGTCAACTTAACCACTTTCAGTTGAAAACTCCCCAACTGACTTTCTCCATACCTAAGCCTGGGACCTAGGTTACTTCGTTTCTCTTTAAAGAAACTTTTAAGATCGATATAACACTTTAAGAAATGTCGTATGTGATAAAAATCTGCTTTCTTAAGCATTTCAAAATACGCTAAAGGAATAAAAATCATATATTCACCGCGATCCAAACTCGAGAATTGCTTGATCTTTTATTATGAGACAAAATGACCCTCGTTGGGAAATAGTTTTCTTCTTCAAACTTAATTGCCACCGATTCGGTACATCGAACTGCCATTGTCTTCCACATGCCTCTGTCTCTGATTTGGATCGAGATGTGATGTTTAAACTGTAAAACTCTTTTTCGTCTGGCCGCCTCTTGAACGTTTCTCTTCATCTTTACGCTGAGGCTACGGTCTTCGAGCTCTTTCTTCTTAAATGAATGACTAAGAAGTCTAGGTGAAGCCGCCGATAAATCGTATACAGCAACTCTCTCTGCATTCTAACCAGCCCAAGAGCCTATCTATTTGTAACTAGATAAACAAAGAAGATCAGGGGCATAGAATCATATCTCCGCAGCCGCAACGTTTTAGCGAGTTTCAGCACTGGGTGGGTAGGCTCACATCCATAGAAAAAAGTTGACTTGTCAATGGTTTTGAGGAGGATGATTTTGGATTGGATTGACATTTTTTGGTCCACAAAGAGTTATTTTATCTTTGTGTACGCTGTCTTTTAATCTACAGACTAACTGATTCTTCTACGAACTTCCTTTTTTCATCAGGCATCAGAAGTTAAAGATGCTTAGTGGGAATTGAAAGAGGAGAGCTGCTCTATCGGTACCATTCCATGATGGATTTTGCATGATGCCGAAAGTCCAACTTGGTCTTTTTGGCAGTGACTAAAAGCTACGGTGGGTGCTTAAGTCCATAACAGCATTATTGCTTGGAGTTGTTTAATGACCGCAAGAAGTAGGGCTCTGTTGTCAGCATATGAAGATTGATAATTGTCACACTGTTGACCTCATTTCCTTCCGGTTAATGTTCGAGTTTCTGAGGATCATTTCTGAGCTTAAGACGAAGAGGTTTTAAAGACAGTTAAGTTAAACGAAGTCAATACTTCCATGATCAAAACATGTGGCGCAGAGATAGAGGTTTCCAAAATTGCGTAGAGCTGGATGTCGATGCCCACTGGTGGTAGATAGGTGAACGTTGTCGAAGTAATATAGTAATGAGCGACTCTTTCTACTTGTGGCAGCTCTGTGGGAACTTGCTGACAGTGCTTGCAGATCATCCACAAGAATAACTTGTATATTCACTTTTTCCACGATGTATTCATCTGAGATCTATGATAGCGCTCATAGACCTCAGAGGTCTGCCACACACACATAAATTACAATACACCTAACAATCATTTATATTAAACTATTAAAGCCAATCAAATTACAGTTAAAACAGGAAGTTGAGGGTGATTGGTTAGTAAAGAAACTGGATGGTGTTAGTAGATTCGTTTTAGTTTACGATTGGTTAATTGTCAGTTTACATCTATATGTCATTTCCATTATATTATTATCCATTCCACTCAAAATACGAGTTCTTTGATTCTAAATACGCATCTTATACCCTATTTCTTGTATTTCACGCATTTAAACATTATAACAGCCTACCTACACTAATGGCCAATTAAAGTACTTCAACACGTAACAATATAGTATTTTGCACTATATTCTTTTACTCTTTAAGTTTAACGTTCGCTCACTAAGTTATTTTAAAAAACTTCACATGGATAGATGAGCTTGGACGGTGCATGAGGGTCAAATGGATTTTAGGCAAGAGAGTATCACCATTGTCAGAGAGGGTCAAATCAGGTTGACATGTTCTGGTTTGTTCTTATTTTACATATCTTCACAGATGATCGTATGAAGTGTAACCCAAGGCTAGAACGATCCATATTCCCTACTCTGAAGTATGAACTCTGATACAGTTTCTAACCTCTCACCTTCAGGTCAAAAAGCAAATCTATCACTCCTTGGATGTAAACTACAAAACGTTTTTCATATGCAAGTATCATCCAGGATAGCCATTCCCTTCGTTACCGATTCCCTAAATTAAATGGCATCAGATTAATACATACAATTATAAATGATATCTTGTTGTTACTGCTTCTTGATGTAAAGCTATCAAAAACATTTGTTAAAAAGTAACGTTATACGGTATTAAATCAAATCAATTACAATAGTGTTCCTAATTTTTGAAAGTTCTTTTGCAGTGAAATCAAGGTCTCTCATTGTCAAGCAAAAAATGCGACCAAAGAGACTTCTTCAGACTTCTTATATAGGGTGGCAAGAAGCTGACAATTTATTATCTTCACATCGTTAAGCTACTTCATCGTACCTCCAGTCATTCCTGGGCCAAGACGATTTACGTCAGTCGATACCCACCGGCAGCAAAGCAGTAAATTATCTGTAAAGTGTTCATACATAACAACTCAAATTCTTCCTATCTGCCCGAGCAATCAACTATGTAACAGTCACTGGCAAACCTAAGAAGAGATCAAAACTCTATTAGATTAAAAGTTACTTCGTGAAATGGCGAATTCATTTTGTCGTCTGACACTCCTCAGAGTACAATTCGTCAGAAATACAGAATGGAACATGCATCCTTCGCCAAGCATTAGCTCCTACAAGGAAACAACCACCTCGGGTTTCAAAATCTAAAAACACCACTATTCAATCTGACTCTGCCATAGGGCAGCACTTGCTTGAAAATCCAGACTGTGCCAAAATGTATACGGACGATCGCTTCCGCGTAATTAGGAAACCTAGATCTGCTTTTCACTTGGCCGTTCTAGAATCCTTTCACATCAAAGCAAGAAAACCGTTGCTTTGTAGACAAACAGAATTTGTCTTCTCACTGGGCCTTTTCCGTTAGCCATTCAGCTTCACGGACACTGATTGGTCAACACAACGACAATCTGTCCGTCAGAATTCTGATTGGCTACCTTGTAAAACACAGTTGGGTCAGTAATTTTCATTGATTCCCTTTTCGGGTTATATTCTGACGAATTGTACTCTGAGGAGTGTCAGACGAAAAAAGCTTTTAAATACAAAATGAATTCGCTATTTCGTGCGATGTTATTATTCTGTACCATCAACAAACTTTTTTTAAAAGTTACTTATTGATTGGAGCTGCCACTTAAACCAATTTCTACTGCTTTCACCATAGATTCCTGCCTTACATTGCAGTTACCTTAATAATCCTCTTACGACCTCTGTCTCGATGTAGATTGTCAATATAGTTCATTGTACTGCAATTTTTCTTCTCATTCTTGTGTGCATCGGCTTTCAGAGCACCAGTGGTGATGCTGCGAGCTCGTGTTGTCAAATTTGATGGCCAGGTAAATTAATCCTCCTTTTAGCTACCATCTGTGGAAATCGAGGAGATATTTAATAGGGCTACTCGCTGATTACTTTTTATCTCCATTGCACATCTCGACGCATTCAGGCACAATTTTTGCAAAGAGTTTGCATGGATCTTTCCAACTGATCATTCGAAAGTTGTTTTTAGAAACGTTTTCATATCCCACCAGCGATAACCCGTTTAATTCTAATCATCAACTTATTTACAGTTACGGTCAAGATCTTTAAGCCAGCCGGGGCATTTACCTACATTAGGGCCCCATAAATTGCTATTAATCCTATGATATGATAAGTTTTGCGAAACTGGCACAATGTTGTATTTTCCATCTACCCGCGTGTCCTATTCACCCCTGGCTGTACAAAAAAGAATACCCATGGTACAACTGGTATGTCCAACATGTCCAGATCTTTAAGGCAGCCGGGGCATTTACCTACATTAGCGCCCCATAAATTGCTATTTATTGATCCTATGGTATGATAAGTTTTGCGAAACTGGCACAATGTTGTATTTTCCATCTGCCCGCGTGCCCTATTCACCCCTGGCTGTACAAAAAAGAATACCCATGGTACAACTGCTATGAAAGATGCAACATGCTGGAAAGAAGTGCGTTCCTTTATAAGAACCAGCAAGCTGGAAATGAAACTGGTTGTCCTTACATCTTCGTCGGTTTTTCGGCGGAAATTTTCGTAATCTGTTCTTAACACAGGTACTTTTCCTGGCCATCATTCTTTGTATGTAGTGAAGAGAGAAAGGGGCATGTGTGTATTTTACCTCCTCGTGCACCGCAAATCTTTTAATGTTTTACGATTGTCAAGAAATCACGTTGATAGTAAATGTAAAGAATATGTGAAGATCATTTTATCTGATACTGAAGCACGTTTTCTCAACTTGATTTTCTCGAAACCACCGGAGAAGGAAGGCTCGGTTTGACTTAACTTTATTTTAAATATTGGGAAAAGCTCAGGGTAGCGTTTTTATATTTTTCTATGATTCATAGTATAATTCAAGTTTTTAATGTAAGAATCTGGGTCTGTCGCAAGTTTTTTATCTAAATTTTATGTCTCTTGTAATGCTATAAGTTCAACATAGTGTGATGTGATATTATTTCGACAATTACTGAACTGCTTCCCCTAAAATTAATGTTCCTTTTCCATCTTCATAAACGATTTAGTTGCTCTTCTATATGCAAAGTGTACCTGTATTTTTCTTGTTAATTCTGTTATCTCCTCAAGTTGATCTGTTTGAAATTATAAATTCAAAAGTTTTGCATCTGTTCGACGGTATTTCAGTCCGAAACAAAAGGAATGCTCCATTTAAAATAGAGGTTCTCACAATACAACTCAATTTCGCTTGATCTTGACAAGATAAAACCATGCATATGGTTAAGAATGACACTTAGCAGGAAGGCAAATCATAAAAAAGGTAGTATCCTCTTCCATGAATAACTAATACGGCGACTGTGAATTCTGTGGAACATATTCGCAAATTCTCGGGTTGAAAGAGACTGTTTCTCTACTTGGTATTCGGAGAGGCAGTCGTTGCTTTCCTGACAAACGAAAAGCCGTAGCCGAAGTGTTACTGGGATCTGGAAATCCGAACTAACGTTGGAAACTGTCTTGTATGCTAGCAAAGAAAAGGCTGGCAATTCTGTCTTCATGAGGTTTGTACTTCCACAGTCTAGGAGATCACTCACTCGGTAAAAAAGTGCCAAAATAATATTTGAAACTGGAACGCACGCACAAAGAAGCTGTAGGATTGATAGTAAGTATTGCAAGTGGACTTTAACTTGATTTTCATTGTTGGCCTGATTTCTTGTGAATGATAATCAGATTTGTCTCGACGCTTTCTTGTTGCTGACTGTATTTTATCAGGCAGTTTTGCCGTCACCGAAGGAATCGTGTAGATTATTTATTAGCTTTTGTTCACAACCACGTATTTTATGATAATAACAACAAATCTCTTACTATTCTGGAAAAGATATCACTTTGAGTGTGATTACATTGCTTTACATATTCATGTCTTCTCTGTATCAATATGAAGTAATTTGGCAAAAGAAGGTCGTCATTATCCGCCAGCTTTGAAGTAAAGTGTGTATAGTAAAATAGATGTTGCTAATGAGGCTTTAGGACTGATCGTGGTGATGATGTTGACGCAAGGTTTTGAATAATGGCAAACGGGCAGACTGATCTATATTCTTAGTTCATTCTTAAATTTCAGGTTACAGGAACCTTGATATTCTTATCAGCTAGATTTTAATGTATAAAAATGTATGAATAAATGAACCTGAACGTATTTGAGCTCCTATAAGCTGTATTTGCGACTGGTACGTAATCACGAAATGAAGCTGATACGTGTAGGATGGCACAACATCCTTCGGAATCCGCCATTGTGAGTTTGCATTTATATATATATATATAAACATTTGCCTGAGTACTTATATAAATGAAATGGCACTAATGTAGCAAACAGCGAAACA
>JAAAKL020018157.1:0-10338 GCA_010016065.2 Carybdea cf. marsupialis auct. non (Linnaeus, 1758)
TACAGTTGTTAAATTCCCAGGATTTGTCACATTTTCATTGGATTCCCAGTTTGCTTTCTTTTTATCGTAGAAAGAAATTCTGTGCTATGTTTGTGGATTCTTGAGGCGGCATTGTGTCAAGTTGGAACAGCTTGAAAAGTTCCCTCTTTACCAAGTCTTTGTTGATCTTAAAACAACCTTAGACAAAGTTAACCGAGAGTCATCATGGATAATTCCTGGAAATATTGCCAACCAACAATTGTTAATATGTTTAAGCAGCTGCGCAGAGAGATGAAAGCCCGGGTTGCTTTATAGGGACAACTCCCTGCATAGATTCCACTTGAAAATGGAGTAAAGTAAAGTGATATCTCAGCTCCCACTCTCTTCTCTATTTTCTTTGCTGTACTTCTCACACATGCATTCCACGATTTTGACAAAGGCATTTTGGCGCGATTAAGGCCTGCGGGGAAGCTCTCCAATCTGAGGAGATTCCACGCAAAGTCCAAAACATTTCGGGCATTGGTCAGAGAGTCACTTTACGGAGACGACGCTGACTTTTTGACCCACAATGAAGAAGACATGCAACAAATGATGGATTCCTTCAATGCATCGTTTATTGCCTTTGGACCTAAGATTAGTCTATCATAGACCATGGCAATGTTAACTACCGCACACTGTCAACCATGTGTCGAGCCGAACGTCACAGTGCATGAAACTAGACTGGGAGTAGTGGCCACTTTCATTTACTTGGGCAGCACTTTGTCAAAAGATTGCTCCTTGGATACAGAGGTACACGTACGCTTCCAGAAAGCTTCTGTAGCCTCTGTAGATCGTGGCATTAATAATAAGATCAAAGTGAGCGTTTGCAAAGTCTATGTCCTAATTGCTTTATTATACTCCTCGGAAACACTGTAGACATGCCAAGTGGCTTGAACATTTCCATCAAAAGTGTCCCAGAGGCATGCTGGAGATCAAGTAGCAGAGCAAGACACCAGACACAGATGTTATTATTAGGGCGAAGGCCTAAGCATCGCTTGCATGATCTTAGCCACCCAATTGCATTGGTCCGGTCATCTTGTTCACATGAAAAATGGCAGACTTCCAAAAGAACTATTCTACTGAGAGTTACGCTATGGAAATGCCCTCAGAATATGCCAAGCGATTAGATAAGGTTTGTATTAAAAACTGTTTAAAGGCATTACTGATTGATGTAGATACATGGGAAGGGCTAGTCCTAAAAAGGAGCGAAGTGCAAAAACCTATTGATGAAAATTGTAATTGGATAAGAGGGAGCGCCTTGACCACGAAAAGCCTAAACGTCATCTAAGGGACCTTGTATAGACTCTAGAAGATGGAACTCTGAGCGGCTGCTGCTTTCCAAGCTGGCTACGTTAGGCACTGCAAAATCCAGAAAAAGCCAATTATCAACTGCGTCATTCCGCAAACTCCAAATGAGACAATGTGCGTGATATGCAAGAAGGTGTAACAAACAACCGCTGGTCTGAAACGGCATATAACAGTGCACAGGAATTACACTCATTCAACGGATTTCATCAATACTACAGGCAGCACGTCGTTTATGTGTCATCTACGCTTCAAAGCTTGCAAGTCTGCAGCATGACTAAAGAGTCAACTGAGAAGTCAAGAACGGAAGAACCATGCGAACCTGTAACAGAAGGTCATGGAAAGGCTATCATCTGAGAAGATGGAGTAATAATCATGTATGTAACAATGTAGAACAATAGTCGGAGTGATTATCAGCAAGCAAGAGTGCTCAATGCAGAGCAGTATAAAAAGAAAAGCTTTTAAAAAAGAGATGTAGCAAAACCCAAATCTTGTTTCTAAATTGTTTCCTTCTTTCTCTCTTTTTTCTGTCTGCCTTTTTCCCCTTCTTTCCCTGTATGTATGCATTTTATATTCTGTAGTAAATTTTTGGTTGATTCGCAAATGTTTGATAGAGAGATGCTAAGGTACTTATAATGTTCACAAAGAATTTTGTATCCAAGGAGAGTTGATATTTGGGCACTTAAGTCAAAACGTAGCAACACTAAACTATGATAGCGAAGATATTTCAACTACACCAGACTAGAAATGTCCTCTGCCCGAAGCACACACAAAACATGAAATGTACTTTCTCTGTCACTGATGCTACCTAATTTTAACCTTCTATTAAAAGTGTTTTTCCGTAACACTTCGCATCCAAAGACTATTTTCCTCCTCTCTAATGAAATTTAATCGATCGATTTGGGGGTAAAGTAGGGTAAATGCGTATTTTAGCTACATTTTTTGGGGGGTGGGGTGGGGGTGTAACTTATAATACAAATTCATACGAAAGTCTCTTAGTTAGAACTCCTTTTGGTTGGTAAAATGATTTTTCAGGTTGCGTCTGTAGCATAGGCAAGCACACTCTCGCATGCTTCACGTGAAAGATTTTTGAAATGTTTCCTAAAGTAACAGCAAAAAGATCATTTCCTTACTCTTTACCATAACTTCAGTACACAAAAGAGCGTTCTTCATCTCAATTCAAAGAGAATATGGGTTATCTTTATTGAGTTGTTCTAAATCCTGACCTCACCGAAATAATTATTTCTCATCGACCGAAAAGATAATGTGAATAAAAGAGAGTAAAAGTTTCAATAAACCGTTGATGTTCAAACAGTATGAAGTAAGCAAATATCGAGACAGATAATCAACATGAATTAGTGCTTTAGCAGAAAAGGGCCCTATATTTTTTTGCTTCGTAAGCGAGTTATATCGTTTATAAAGTAGCATTATTTTCACAAATTACTCATGCAATCATGATGCCAGATACTTGAAACATGTCCAGCTAAGTAAATGAAATATATTGTGCCATATCTAAAATTCATCAAGTGAAGCTCGTTTATTGATTGTGGCTTAGTACAATTATATCTTACAGGCTTTTTTCGGACAAATCCAACCTTTTCTAGGAAAATGCGAGCCATCCAACCCCAAAGAAAGAACAGAATAGTTCATACTCTTTAGATTTTCCTGTTGTTACCCTTAACAAAGTGTTTGTGCCTAAGTTCGAACGGATTTTTGTTACGGAAGTTAGGGAAAGGATGCTACTACTTTTGCTTCTGGACTTGAAATCTAACAAATCTTATAAATAATCCAAAGAGATTTGCGGTGCTAGTTTGCATAGGTTTGTTATAGAGGTCAGTTTGTATGTGATCTTCCAAAGGGGGAAGCCAGTATGACCTCCTCTCTTAAATGTCTTCCACTCCCTTTATGGTCTAGGTAGAATTTCATACTTTTACCATCACCTTTTCTTCTATAGTAGACCTACTATTAGATGGCGGTTCCTTGAAACTTTACCCCCGTATGTAACTGAACTCCTGTAGCCCTCATGCTAAAAGCACCGTTCGTAGCTTTGCTCGTGGCTTAACTGTACAAGAGAAGCATAAATTTGCAATATCAACTGTTTAATCTTGGATAACTAGGTGTGATTAGAAAACCTGTCATGAACTTTGATTTGGAAAAGTTTCATTTTCTTTCTCTAAGGAGATGTAATGTTCGTAAATCTGAATATCTTTGACTACGATAACCTCTAAGACAGTAGGTTATCTTACATATTAAACAGAAGAGGTGCTAATGATATCTTCTCTGTTTCCACGAACGCCTACTTTTATCCAGAGTAAAGAAGGTTTAGGATTGTGCTACAAGTTTACAAATACATTACCAAACTGATGGAGAGTAGGAATCCATTAATGATGTCATTCATACCCCCTAGCAATAATTATCCATGAACAACTCAAAGTGTCTATTGACAAGAACACTCATAAACGTGTCTATAAAATAGTTTTTTCCGCCGTATTCCGTATTCATCAGAGACATAAAAATAACAAATCGTACAACGAAAAGTTTGTCCCTTCATTTTATTGCAACAACATTATACTCAAAATCTCTATTACAACAAGTTTGAGGGTTCTTGTGGAGAATTGTTACCAGGCCCTTTGATATTTTCTTATTGTTCGCGGTAAGAGTGTATAACTGTATTTTTCCTACTTGTGATTCCACACGCACGTTAAAGTAAGTTATGTTTTACACAATCTCTCGTCTATTTCCTCGAAGTTTTCTCCATAAGTTGGTGCCGTGATCAAGATTTATGGACGCTAAAAAGTTTGTTGGTTTTTTCTCGCAATCATGCCTAAATCGCAAGGGGAGATACTCAAGTTGGAAGGGAAAACACCAATTATACACTCTTACCGCGAACAATAAGTAGATATCAAAGGGCCTGGTAACTATTCTCCACAGTTCTGATTCTTCAATTTTACCTTGTACTGAGTAGTGTCACCGCTTGTAGAAAAGTAAAATTCAGTTCAATGCTCTTTCTTTCATATTAGCATTCTTACAATAGCCTGTAAATGCGACAGCATCGGCCTATGTGAACAGTTTTAAAGCTGAAATCCTTGCGCATGAAACTATTCAGATTTCACACTCCTCTTTTTAACCTTTCAATCAGCTTAAATATAGTTATTCTAAGTTAAACACAAAAATATTCGGAATACTATCTTATCGCATCGTATTTTGTAAAGAGATGCAAGGAGCCAGCACATCCGAGATGCGACAATTTCGGGAAATGAAGTCATGATTCGTAATTGTTTCAGCGGCTTGGATTAAATAAACATGGGATAGAAAGTATTCATAGTTCATATTGGAGATTATAAAGATTCTCTGTTTCATAGCTTTTAATCTGCCATACACTGCCACGCGATTTAGAGTTTAAAAAAGCTGACGGATATTGTTCAAAACTCGGTTACATTATCACTGTGTTACGCAAGTCTCTAGGATAGTGTGGTGATCCTACGAGAGGCAGTTGCTCAAGAGGCTATGGTTAAAATCCCAATAAAGTATCTGAGGGTTAGGAAGCCATCTCATCTACAGACCTGACACTACTGGCTTTAGGGGATATCTTACTAGACCACTGTCCAGGGTCCCACCACTCTGGTAGGCCCTCCTGACTTCATGCCATTATAAAAGATGTGTGTGTCTACCTAAAATGATCTGGTGGAACGAAGTGAAAGCTGGGAAATAGACCCATTGGAAGGAAACAGCGTTGGAGCTGAATTGCGTTGACTAAGGTCATATGGACCTGCAAACGTCATTTAAAAAAGGGCCCCGTAATCTTACAAACCGTCATAGAGACTAGGCTAACAATTGAAATAGCTAAGTCGGTAGTCATTTCTATTCGAGTCATTAAGATTCACGCTCGTATCTAGTTTTGTTTCTCTACATCTCAAAAATAATACAAGACTTGATAAATCATATCTTTTTCTTTCTCCCAGTAATAACTTCCATTTGTATTCTGCGGGGTGGCTACTATGTTTTTTCTTTACAGAAGGATGTTCGACCATACGTAATTAAAAATGGAGTAATAAAATCCATAAGATCATGATTGTGATTCAGTGATCAAACTCCCTTCGAGGAGGCCACTCCCTTTGCTCACCAGGAGATGAGGTTACTTGAGATATCCCCCCAGTTCAAGTCAACGATATGCTGCTATTTTTATTCCTGACGTCATGCACTTCATGTTACCCAAAAGACGCGTGTCCCGGTGACAACTAACAATAAATAAGACCAGTATCACATTGGAATCTACATTTTACTCGTTTCATTACTCAAGTTACTACACGAGTCGTTGAAGCCTTTCTGCTTATCAGGAGGTACGATGAAAAATTGTTAACTACACGAACTGGTTATTGATTTAATGATTATTGGTGAATTAAATTAATAGGTTACTGATGATGTTTGTAGCATTTTAATGTACATTTTAAAATGTTATGCTTTGCTCACCAGTTAGTCAAAATCCAGAATTGAGTAGACCTACATGGAATCGGGGCGCTGAGGTAGTCCTTGTTTGTCTATGGAGGTATCTGTTGAAAACGTTAGAGATACGCTGCTCTGCCACAAATCAAATCAAAGGAGAAAGGCATATAATTCATTGACAAATACTGCAGTAGTAGTTCACATTTTTTTAGAAACATAACGAAGTAAGTCGCAAACGGTTGCAATGTCATAAAAACCAGAGATTTCAAAATCTCTTCATAAGCCACAACAAATTACAACAAGTGCCACAAATTGCTGAGAGGCAAATTTGACAAAATTTGATCCTCATTACAGGTATCCCAATCAGTTGCACCCTTGTTTCAATATGCACAGTAGACTGAGGAACATTGTAACTAGGGACAACAAAGGCAATCCTCTTCCCTTCCCCCTCCCAAAAAATGAGCTCACCACCAATGATGCTTGGGGAAAACGTCACTAGGTCTATTTTGTCTTCACAAATGGATTACTTCACTATCTAAAGTGATCTCAGAATGACTTGCTACTGAGGACCTTGTTCCCATTGTCTTCTTCTACATATTCAATCCTCCTTGAAAATATTTCCTCTTCATTCTCATGTTTCGAACTACTTAAAAAGGAGTTAGGGATCAATCCTTTTTCTCAACTGGCATATAAATTTACAGAGACAACTGATAACTCTTTTCTTATGAGACTTAAAACAATTCATTTCTTCACTAAGCCATTTGTGTTTTCAGGTCTACTTCATGATAGACAGGAGAACGAAGCTTTTTTGTCTATTGTATGCTTACTTCACGATTGAATATAATCCACTTGCCCGACGATAATGTGTTTAACCTATCAGAATCTGCTTTCTTAATTGTACACGTTAGCATTTTATTTTTAGTTTGCAAAAATAAACATATAAATTTTTCGGTTAATGATATATACCAACCCGAATGATAAACCCCCTATTACTTTTCGACTTCCTGATCACACATCTCTTGGATGGTGCATTTCGTGTTTCCATCTGAATCACGTGCTACTCCATGCTGCGCAAAGGCCTTTCACTTTGGCGTCTGCCCCCTTTTACAGTCCGAAAACACTGTACAAAATCGTCTAATGAACTCTTTGTGGACGTAAAAACCTTTAGCTGAAATCTTATCAGCAGGGCCTTCGTGACTAAGAATGGATGTCATGTAACACCCTTAATCATTGGCTATCTTTATAAAAGTTGGCCTGACATCCTAGCAAAGGAAACGTTTAAGTCACAAAAGATTGTATTACAAGTAAACTAGGAAGTTCCTCCGTGAGAACAGACACCATGGCCTCCGGGTCAACACAGGTCTCATACTACTCTATACGAGCCTCGAGAATATATAAGACAGTCATCGGAAGTTTTTAAAGATGACAAGGGCCTCAAGATACTTTTGTGTAAGAGTTACTTTTTCCTTTCATTCTTTAACTTTTAGGAATTCGGAAAAACAGGTAGGTAGCCCTTGGGAAGGCTTGAATGTCTTGCTGGACACTACCTTTGGTAACAGGACTTCATACATCCTTATCGAATATCAAGTAACAAGGGGTAATAAACCTACTTCACCGATTGCGTGTTTGATGTTTTTTGTCATAGGCTAAACATTAAAACCTTATATATAGGCATTTTCGTAACTGTTGCAGCAAGTCCTTTTTGTCGGATTTTAATGCATTTCTGCGTCATAGATTTAAATCGGCTTATTGGATTGAAGGGGTGAACAACAAGTGCATCAAAAGCTTCCTTGGGGGAAGTGCACTGTACAGTGCAAACCCATGGGTGGCGGTGAAGTTCATGTTGGTGCTGAATTCATTATCCTTAACTTCTTAGTTCTTTAAAGATTATGCTACCACAGCACACACAGTGTATGCAGTAAAAGATGCAGCAAATACTACAAAGATACTAGTAATCAAAAGCGTTTTTGTGCAGACCTGCTCAGAGTAATAATTGTTAGAATGGAAGTAAAAGAGACAGTGGAAACTTGATCTACAGCTTTGCTTTGGAAAAGAGCCCATTGGAATTTGGAGTACGCAATTGGCACTGAGTTTTAAACTAAACAGTACTCATTGGACCCATATCAATTTACAGAGAAGGCCAAATGAAAAAAGTGTTGCTTTCGTTTAAAATTTAGTATTTTTGCCTTGATATGGACTGATTCGAAACCTCAGATAAGTAAAAGAACTTAATTTGTGTATGATGCGAAATCCATTATCCGCATACGTTTTAGAAACGTAAGTGTCTAGCAAAAGCAAACTTTATCAGGCATGATAGTATTTGATTTGAATGTATTTCAGAACTCGTGCAGATGGAAAGTTTCTTCTGTGTACAAATTGGCAGTGATCATAATAACTACATCACAGTAAATAGATCCCCAGTAACAAATAACAAAATTCATAGCATTCTCACTAAAATCATAGCACAATATTTGGATACTCTATCCCTTCTAGGTTCTACTCGCCACTACAAAATCAAATTGCTGTAGCATCACATGCCGAATCCACGAAATGGACTCTAAAAGGCACTTTAAGGAGTCAAAATGAAACTTTAAATACGTTACATTATCCATTTTAGATCTGAGGGAAAAACAAGGTTTCAGTCTTTAGTTACATTAGCAAGAAGCTTAACGATACAGATATTCTAGCAGCAACAGTTTTGCATAAACACCTTTTGACGTCACAAAACAGCGGCGCTTTGCTTGACGGCGCAAACTCAGAGGCCGCGTCCACATTAAGCCGAATAAATTTGAAATAGCAGCTGTTTGTGGTAAATGTGGAAAATTTTCTGGTAAATGTGGTAAATTTTCTGGGGCTTTTTGCGCCGAGACAGCACCCAAAAATTTAATGGGAGGGGCCAAGATTGTCGAAAAATATGTCAGCCACCATCGTTGGTTGGAGAAGAGAAATGTCGGCTTCCAGGATGCCAGAGAGAGCACTGAGTGATGATCATCATACCAATAAACGTTAGATTTATAGAACATGAACTATTAAAATCGATGGAAATTAACCTTCTGCGCTAGTTTTGCTCGTAAATACGTTTACAACATCAAAGCATCAGTTTACGCAATGAAGCTTCACAACAAAAAGCAACATAATGAAATGGCCCTATTTAGCCAAAAAGTGGGAGGCTTCAGCCACCAAGCACCCTCGGTAGCACACTGCCTGCCACGTCAGATTTTTTTAAATTTTAAAGCCTTCCTGTTTATAAATATAGTTGTAAAGGTATTCAGTAGTTTGACGTTTGGAATTGCATGCACGACAGTTGAATAGAAGTTTCCAATCCTGTTTCCACCTTTAAATTGCAGTATTTTACGTGGTTGATAAATTTGCTGTCGGTGCATCCCTAGATACTCTTCGAAAATGGTACATTCTTCGGACGTTTATTCATATTCTTAATATACTCATCAAGAGCGATTGACGTGTAAATTATAAATGGAGAGTACTGTCTTGGCTATACCTAAACTCCGCTAAACAATGTTTACACTTCTCAAGTTGGGTTTTTTTTCACTTTGGAAATACCACGAATGTATCGTCCTTCATAAATTCCTTGCGGCTGTAACGAAAGCCACTCTTGCAGGTCCCGTAACAAAAATGTCTGTAATGACTATCAAACCAAGTGATAAAGTATGTATTTTGGGGAGTAGCAACTTCACAGCCTACTATTCTCCATAGGAACTTGCAGCCAGTCTTTAACGTTTGTACGGTCCTCGTGACATGCCACAACTTCTCAGATTATATTTATCAAAAGAGCCTTGCGAGAAACTTGCATATTGGTAAGCCACTAACAAGTTTACATATATCGCTGTAATGCGTACCGGTGGCGTTTCTATGGGGGGCAGATGGGGTCCCGGGTTGGTCCCGATGTAAAACTGCTGAGTGCTTAGCGATACGGTAAGGAAGAGGTAGACCTATTCTTACGGAGTCCACAAACCGGATCCAGATCTGATTCGTATAAACTCTTTAAAGCATCAGTGTCGTCACCAGCTGTCAGACAACTATTTATACAGCTTTCTTAAGTCAATTTTGATCTGGCTCTGTCACTAAGGATCTATTTGTTGTTTATCAACTTATCCATAGCTGCTTTCCATTGAATGTTCGTTGATAACTACCTTTATTCGAACCGACGATGTTCTTGACGCCTCGTGTAAGCAAAGAATGAAATGTTGTTTTGTATAACCCCTAATCAGCAAATAGCCAATATTCAATATTGAGAAGAGGATGACTGAAGTTCCAATTATTGGAAATGTACTTAGTACTTAAATACTGCTAAATTGTTCACCACCCAACCGCATGTAGCAACTTCCCACAGAGAATAACATAACCCTTTATGGCACTCAATAAACATAGGAGTCCAGGGGTGATACAAATGCGCTCTGTGTCGTTTGCAAAAGCAGCATATGAAAGAGGAGACCGCTGCCTTTCCCACTGGACCAGGGCCAGCGCAACGGTTTTGAAGTGGGGGGGGGGGCAAGATCACTTCTTACTCTAATCCTGTATTCCAACTCTGTGAAAACACATTATTAACACTTC
>JAAAKL020018158.1:0-10338 GCA_010016065.2 Carybdea cf. marsupialis auct. non (Linnaeus, 1758)
TTCAGAAACTGACACCGTCGCATCATTCTTGCTAAAATATGTATTATAGAAAAAAGTTTTGACCCTTGAAGTTTAAGGAACACGGCTTTTCTTTGTGTGATAAAATATGAAATGTTCTTGGTTTTCCTAACGGTTAATCCTACACTGTCCGAGAGAAAAACATCAGAAATTTTTGTATTCTACAGCTCTCCAGTCATGTTAATTTTTGTTAAAAGACATCGTTCATTTATGTTATAAACACCTTTCTATCAAAATAAGATAACAATTCAAAACAATAACAGTCGAGAAATTCACCAAATAAGTTTTAAAATGAGTTAAGATCATTAACAACTATGTTTTTCATTTTAGTGGGTTGTAAAGACGTTCCCCTTAAAATTTTCGATTTTTATCTTAAAATACGTTTATTGCTCCTAGTGTAGGATATTGCTTGACAGCTTGTTCACAACTAGATAAACCAGCACAACACCGATAGTGTTTTAGATTAATCTACTGCGAAGAAGAAAATGGCTTGGTATATTTGCAGAAACACGTCCTTCCATTACTTTTGTAAAATAATGTAAGGACTTTCCATGCTCTTTTCTGCTACCTGGCTAAACCAAGAATGTATTATAAAGCCGTTGGCCGTGTGGAGTAACCTGAAACAACGTGGTCGTTTTACAGGCCTAGAAATTCACATCCCTAATTGCTCCTAAGTTTATTGATTCTATGAAGATGCACACTTACGACTTGTTGGTCATGGGGCCAACGCCTAATTAGTGCTTTACCACAAGGATTCCGTTTTGTTCGGTGGGAATATTAGGTAGTTAACCAACAGTTTCTTGGCAAAGAGTTTATACTTGCTTAGGGGTAACAAGGCTTGTGGAAAGTTTTTTACTTTCACATGATAAACAAACCAGCCCTCAACCTAGTTATTTAGAGGAAATATAAAAGAACATTTGAAGGTAAGCCATGACTTCTGTTTCACTATATTTCTTACTTTAGTTGGTAATAATCATTTTCGATGAGATATCATTTGCATCGAAAAAGGCAGCTGAAAGATAGTCGCTTACAACAAAAATATTCAATTGTTTAATCGGTCGTAACCATCTAGGTCAAGAAAATCAAATTTAAGAATAGTTCTAAGAATTATCAGCAGCTAAAAACTGTGAAGATGAATTTTTAATTTGGTGACAATGTGATTGAATGGGCTTTATCATTTACTAAGAATTTTAAACGACTGCGACCGAAGACAAGCACCAGAGAGAATTTAGTGTTGAGGGGCGGAAGAGTATAATTACGTTTGAATGTGCATTAGCAGCTCACCAGAAGAGTATTCTTGTATGCATCGAGCAAGATAACAAACGGCCAATACAAAAACACTAAAATGATGAGCGCCATTTGAAATCCTTTATCTTGAAGCCGCACCAAAAATCTATTTATGTAATATACTTTAAGTCTTGTTGAAGATTTAGGAGGAGTCAAATATTTCTCAAGCTGCAAACATCTGCCCTCGCTTAGAACCTACATTTCATATACAGAATTGCATTCGGCTTATAAACGCAAAAGATTCTTGTTGATGTCGCTCGTTCTTGTGACTTACTGCCAATACGCGTATTCTCTTTGTATGGAGAAATGGTTATATTGACTGCTTTAATGCCGCTTAGAACTACAAAAACATGTCATATATTTAATTTCTTAAACATGAGAACATTATCATGACAATGCAAGGCTTGAATCTTTTACCACGAAAACATGTGGAAACCGAGAGATTTTTACTCGGCATAAGAGCAGATTTCTGCCCTGGAAAGCTTTTAGGCAAAAAAATTGTTTCCATTTTCCTGAAATAATGAAGGGACAAAATATTTTATAGTAACATTTACCTAAAAAAGAGGCTTTTGTTAATAACTAAAACTCCATGATTTTTCCATTCAAAGAAATCACGACAACGTCTTTCCTATTGGTACCTGCCGCTTAAGCTATCTCAAATCGTTTTAGTGGTAGACTAGGTCAACTAATACAACGTTTTGAAATTTAAATTGATTTTTATAATTGCTTTTTGCTTTCTACCTTGAGTAATTTAAATCGTATTTACTGAATTATCTTCTTTTAATTCAACTATATCTATAATGCCTCTAGTGACGCACAAACAGATAATCTCTTACTTTTTTTATACGAAAACTATTCTGTTGAGCATAATAGCCACACCTTTTCCTATTTTGAAATGTAGAATTACGTCACAGTTGACTCAAACATCCTATTTTGAAAAGCACTGAAGCTGCAAAGTCTTAACTAACTTGCTGCGATATGCTATTATTATTTATATTTTCACTCGATATGTACTATAAGGGAGGTTAAATAAGCTAGAGTATTTTATAGGTTTGGTTAGCTTGTGAATTCACTAGCCTCTTGATATCTTAAAGTTTGATCCCTTTTTCCTGATTTATTATAAACGAGATGACAAATGCTCTTGAAACTTTCTAAATTTTCTGAAGTACATTTACACCCTGATGTTTTCAAATAAAAAATTTCCAACATTCAAAACTCTAGCGTCATAAATTAGCTATACGAATAATCAACTACAAATAAAACGAAAGTGGTACGGACAAAAATAATTGGAAGAAAACTGCATTGTGCCTCAAATCATTTTAATTTCGTTTCAAACAGCTCTGTACTCAGTTTTGATATATTATTATCCTTGGAACCTAAAGTTTGTTTTATGTTTTTATAATTACAGGTATTTCAACATCGATGGGTGTTTGAGTGGTGTTAAGAGGGTTGCTAAGGTCAGAGCTAAGGTCAGAGCTAAGGTCAGAGCTTAGGTCAGAGCTTAGGTCAGAGCTAAGGTCAGAGCTAAGGTCAGAGCTAAGGTCAGAGATAAGGTCAGAGCTAAGGTCAGAGATAAGGTCAGAGCTAAGGTCAGAGATAAGATCAGAGCTAAGCTCAGAGCTAAGGTCATACTATGAGGTTATCACCACCCATTTAAAAAAGAAACTTATATTTCAATGCTGATAGACTAATCAACTCTATCACCAGGTTTCATAGGTAACCGATAAATATTCACAGAGTTATTAGCGTTACTATAGACGAGGGGATAGTAGCAACATCAACCCTCTACCTCCCCTCACCCCCCTCCAAGTCCTTGAAATCTGGATAAAGCTATCCCAGTTTTATTCCTTTCAAATGATGACATAAATAAAACAATATATATTTTATACAAATATTGGCAAAAATTTAGACGTTGGGCTTCATTTCCGACCCGAAAAAGTTTGAAAAAATTGGGAAAGATCACTCTTCATGCACTAATAGGCTTTTTTGTTATGACAATCTAGATTTGAATGTGTAATTTTCTCGTAAAAGGTAAATCGTTCGCCTTATCAACAGATTGACGTCTTTCAACTCCTGCTGATCCCGATTGAACATAATTAAAGCTCAAGAAATTTAACAGGTTTGATGGAATAAACATAAAACAAACACATTGTACGAAGGGAGCTTGATGCCGATAAATGAACATTGCTTTATAGAAATAAGCAAGTTTTAAACTGCACACAGGGTTCATGTACTGCATGTATCACGCTCGAAACCAGCAAGGTTCTAGAAGTATCCAATAGTAGTCAAATGGGAAAACCATTATCTGATCGAAAAACTTTTTCTAAGAAACTTTCAGCTTACCTTTCAAAATAAATCTAGCTGAGTATTGATTGAAATAGGTAAATAAATGTGGGCATCATTATCTTATGAAAATAACAATTTGACATTTTTGACAATCAAAAGTCATTATAGAAAACGAATCATCAGCTCATTTTTATGAAATCAAAATTCACAGGATTTTTGTCGGAAAGTTGAAGGTGTAAAGGGTTGTCACTCGAACTGGAAATGAGATTGAATGTGAACATTTGTTTACTGGCGTTTAATTGTTGGGTTCTTAATGCAGATAGAGCAAAATATTGGTTTCCTTCCACAAAAAAAGAAAGTGTCTATGGCATCATTGCCTTTGTAATCTTTACGAACGTTCTTAAACTAGTGCAAAAGGAGAAACCCGAATCATGTATTATCATGATCACTGCCGGTTTTTGGCAAGAGGGGGGCCTGCGCCATAAAGAGATTTGAGGGCCCTTCAGTGTTAATTTGTTTTCTGAAATAAACTTTTACAAAATAAGGTAAATGAGATTTAATGAAAAATTAGAATGACTGCAGGACACTGAGCTAAGGGTGACATCCTGATATGGTTGATATCTCTACCTATGAAAGACTTAATGCACACAATCCGTACTTGTCTTCCATAATTTGTAATTTGGGGGCATTTATACTGTTTTAAAGGAAACCAATTTTATAAATGGATACAAAGTACAAGGGTGTAATGGTACCCTACATCACGTGATTTCGTTGTACCTGCTAAATCAAAGTACGAGATTATGAATCGTAGAGGGAGTTAATCACTTGGCAATAGCAGTCTTTCTTCTACCAAAGTCTTATAAAAAATCAAACAACTGTTTACAGGAAGGTAATCACAATGGAGACATGATAGATACGATATTATTTGTCAGATAATAACCTGTGGACAAGTAGATTGTTTACTTCTCATGGAATCGCAAATTTATTAGCACAGCATGACAACAAAACAATTTCGAAATAGGTTAATCATTTTCAGACAATCGTCTTCTGATCCATATTAACCCTCAAACACATAAATAAATTGCTGGTCTACATTTATGCAATGTATTCATTTTCCTGCAAAAGTTTTGCTTAAAACTTAGACTATTGCCTTTACTTTTGCCATGCTTTTTGTCGATTTACTACAAATATACTTTAGTGAGGCTACTTTACGTTGTCTTGTTATTAAAAATTGACAGAGAACAGGAAAGTTTTAACCGCTCCTTTGCTTAAGCCTAATGGAACAGAAGGCCACTTTCTCAAAACTTATATTAATCTTTTTCAGATATAGAGTTCTGATCCAACCGCTAATTTGAACTGATTTCGATTTCCAACTGAACTGGTAATTGGATGAAAGAGTGCGTTATTTACGACGCGAATGGGTCCACTGAAGTCCCTTCTTCTTACATTCGACTCTGACAATGTGAAATATGTGTGAATTTCATTTTCGTTTTGCGTCCCATGTGATCAATATAAATTACTTTCGATTGAGCTAAAACCTTCTAAATCTTGCAGCTATTAACCCAAGTTACTAATGGCATTGGAATAACAATTTGCTATCGTTGATATTTTTTGGCTTTGTACTTATTAGCAAAGACAACGCGGACAAATATTTTATAAAACTGTAGAGAAAAAGGATCTTGTGCAGATAAAGCTCTTCAGGCAGCACTTTTCTGAGCAGCAAAATTTAATGCTGAATAAATTCCCTACAAAAATGTCTTCCATGTTTAAGGGTAAAATGTACTGCACCACTTTCAACAGAATATTTTTCATTAGAAGATATGGAAATTAAAGACACAAAAACATTTAAACGACTTGTGGTTCCAGAGTCATAAACAAATCCACCATTTTTCATTTAACTCTTTAAAATTGCTTTAAGTAAAACCTTGTAAACTTTTTGCCAGGCACCGGTCACAGAAATCGCTTATTGAGGGTAGAAAGAAGTACAAACTATGTAGGAAAGCCTCACAAATACAGTTGCTGCATGGCAGGTACTAGATCTAAACAGGACCGTTAGGGTGGAAGGCAACTCTGCTGTTCTTTTACTCCTATATATTCAAGTTTGTATCGAAGGGAATGTATCTTAAGTGATTAATTTTACGAGACAAAAAGGATCGTGTAAAATAGGTCCCGACTTATCTGTCTATTTTTTTCCACAGTTTTATTTATGACAATCGTTTCCATAACCAAACTCGCTTCGTCTCTAAACCTAAATTTTATCGGTTCCGCTGCTCTTGCACTTCTAAACGTTCCTTTCAAGCATGGATACCATATTTTACGATTTTAATATTCTGAAAATGAAAAGAAATCTGTCAGGGAAGTTATTTCGAAAATTCGAAGTGCAAAAAAACCCCTTACTGTGATTGAAAAAACAGAACTCACTCTTGATTAGATGTGAAGGAAACGGTCCACACTCTCAACTCTGTAAAGAACATCACCATTATTTATCTCCTGGCGTTTCCACATATCACATGGATGCTTTCTCAATCCTCAAGCTGCTTTCCGCTGTTTAGTCTAGTAAAAATAGGTTGTCATTTTCTGAGAGGAAAATTGTGATTGCCTATTTTAAAATAATAGGGAAAACACCATGGTTACAAGTTTGTGTTCCTCTCCATCAAGATAAGTCACCTTTCGTGATATCCAACCGTCTTATATTAGCAAAGGGATCTCCAGACCTCCAGACCTTGGAAAGCTCAGTTGCAGACTTTCCTCAGAAGATTGCAACCTATTTGATATAGTGGTGGGCTTTCTATCAATAGTGTCAGGCTATTAGCAGGGGGCTAAGGTGCAGACAGTTAAATTTGTTTATTGATGAAGTGTGGAGGCCCTCTGACCTTTACTATGTGTGGTGTAGTCTGTTTCTCAACTATATTAGGCATCAATTTGTGTTTATGGGTGTTTATAGATAAAAAAAATCTGTAAGTGTGATCAAGATGGTTGGATCTGATAGAACAGGGGCAAGTGACTTCATGGGGTGTAGTGAACATCATTTAGATGCTTCATTTAGAGGCATTTTATGGACCTCGGTGTAAGCACATGAACCCAACATTTGGGGCAGGAATCTGAGGGGTGCAAAACAAGCGCTGTTATTGCAGTTTTTGTTATGCTAAATGGATGCTTGCCAATTAGTGTCAATCTAATGCTTCACTGAGGCAACCCTCTTAAAAGGTCGTGGGTCATTTTGGATATGTCCTTTTTGTCTTTAAGGCTGAAATCTCTGGTTACACAAAATTGTGATTGCAATGTCACCACTTTTAACAATTAGCTTGACCAAAAGGAATTGAACGTTTAGCCATATAAATGCTTTATAGGACTGGATGAAGGATGAAGCCCTGCACAACACCGTACTTTTAAGTCTGAATGGGTTGGCGTCTTCGCCTTCATTGCCGAAAAGCATACATGACTGATACGTTGCAGTCCTCCGATAATCAGGGTTAATCGTTCTAAGATGAGAGCTTTTCTAAATCTATTTTGAAGGCTTACGGAGTTTTTTGAAGATAGCACTTTTGGTCCATGGATTGTGTAACAAGGCAGACGGTAACAGATGAAGACAGATTTGGTTTGAAAGGCAGCTTAACAATAAGAAAGCAGGAGCTCAGTAGGAATTAATATGATATATGGCGCTCTTTCAGTGTAAAGAAGTTGAATTTGACGTGGAGTGCAAGAATATGTACCAGGTTTACTAAGTTGCCGCATATTTGGTATATAACTCTTCTTGCATTAAACGCTGATTATTTAAGTTTGTCAGACAGACATTTTTCTGCCACGGTGTTAGTGTTATTTATTATGTACTCCATTTTGGCCGATGACAACTTTTTCCAATTGATGAGGGGACATTTTCTTTGCTATAACTCAGGTTTTGCCGTTCTTAAAAACAGTTACTTGGCGTCTGAAGATCGAGATTTTATGAATTATTTATTATCAGCTGTTGATAAGGTGCTATTCTAAAAATATTATTTGGCATTGCCATCAGAGCATATTGTTCATCATTCTTGAGTTCTATGCCCTCCTTGATGGGTCTGTTAGAGCGGTAAGTAGGGGTGGCCAAGCAATTTTTGCTCTTTAGTGATTCTTTGTGAAGGTCAGTGCATTTTTTATCAACAGTGGATATGTGGACCTCAGGGAATACTCTGGCTATTATCGTTTCCGGGACGCGATTCAATGTTAGAGTAAACGTTGTCAATACAACATTAAAGTTATAGAAATTGGCGTTGGCAAATTGCCTGACTCAGTTCTTGTTATCTTGGACCGTTTTGCTCATTCTGCTTCCCAAACGTTATATTTAATGCCTAAGATGTTCTGCAGGTCGGTAATGGCCAATGATGAAATAAGGGAGACGATATAAAACATCCCTAATGAAAATGGGATTAACTGCTTTTTTTTCGTTTATCTCGTGGGTTTATTAAATCAGGAATACTTTGCCGCTCTTTTCCCAAATAATTTTTGTACCCATTTCCGTTGGGTGGTAGCCAAAGTTTCAATGTTTGCTTGAAAACTTTAGCTCTTTCTTGATAGGGTCATAAAATGTACATTCTAAAGAGGACGGTTATCAAACAACAGCAGACCTTGTCTTCGTAATTATGGTAAGTAATCTTCAAGTTGAGTTCCTGCGCATTTGGATATCTCTAACAGACTACTCAGAGTAAACAACGAGTAACTGAAGCACCTTGTACCCGCTGGGACCTAAATTCTTATAGGAATTGACGTTTTAGGTTAGGTTATGAAGAAATTTTAAACAAAGGTTGCGGGCTGTGAGAAAGTCTAGAACAAGATGGATAGGAGAAATTAATAGTAGCGTAGGGTAATAGTAATGAACATATAAAGAGGCAGGCAACATACATAACATCAATGGACGTCTCAGATGCTATCTATTTGATAAATTGATTCTTGATAAATCACTCTATTGGAAACTGCCAAGAAAATACTAAAAACTTTCTAGGCGGTAAAGTAGATGAAACAAAATATGAAGGACTTGAAGAAAGTCATCGTTTTACCTCTTCATTTGATCATTAACATGCATTTGGTATCACTGAGATTTATATCAGAAACACATGGAAAGACAAATGTAAATCCTCAGTAGTCCTTTGTGAGTTTCTTGCAATGAAATAAGTTGTACTTATAACAAAGATATTTACGATAACGAAACACATGCTTTTTTATTACGGTCCTTCCTAAATAAATATAATCTTGAGACCAATGATTAGGAGGATATTTAGAAAGACTCGTAGCCATGTTTTGTTCTCCTCTTTCTTAGTAGACTATGCTGATAGATTTAACATTTTAATACAATGACAGATGGTTATAAGACCATAGACGTAATGAAAAAGCAGTTTCCTACTTAAATTGGCGTAGGATTTTTATAGAATTTGTAGAAAAAACAAAGAAACTGTTCCTTTAGTCAAGAATTCATTTAAAGTTAAAACCCTCTCATTATTGAAAGTATCTCAACTAGATCTTGAACCACCAGCTCTTGGTTTTGAAATAAATTGACAAAAAGCCGCTGTAGAAATAACAAGAGCTCATCTTTAATTGGTGAGATAAAGAAATTTTAAGAACTGCTTCCTACAGAATAGCTTTTGTTGACATGCGATTTTAAGTTCTAGACTTCCATAAGTTCTATACCCACCTTTATGAAAACTCGTCACCTGTTCTTTCATTTTAAATTATATGAAACAAAAACTCTTCTTCCTATTCAGTTATGTGGTATGACCATGTTGGCTATAACTGTTGACATTTCTGTTTCAAAAGATTATTTCGTTAAAATTTAATTACATCTTATAGCTTTTCACGTTTGTATTTGAATTTATTTGTAGTAATTGGTTAAAACACTTAAACTTACGATAACACTATTTGCGACTTAAACAAAAAAACCCAGTCGGGTAAGAATATCTACCAAATAAGAAGGAGTTTAAAATAGTAGCACAATAATCACTGCTCAACACGAGATAAACCAATAAACCTTTTTCAGGAGGTCATATTATCACTATTGTCATCATCATCATTATCATCTGGTATAAATTCCATCTTCTGTAGGGGTGCGTTTTAGGATCAGGAATTCATTAAGCTTGTGAAGTAATCAGCTTTATCACAAAGATGCTTAGGTATCATTCCCTTACATTCTCCTCTTTCTTCCTTTGTTTTCCCTTTTTTAATTTGCTCATGGAATGATTAACAACCTCTCATTGCACAGCTTAGCATGGTGGGTTTAAGGAGATGTTTGGTACTACAAAATTTGTAGATTGCGAGATCACGTGTTAACCAGAGACGCGTTTAGTTGCACTCTCATCAGTCTGGTTGAGTGCAAAGGACAATATTACTAAAATGAACAAGCCTATTTATCATAAATAACAACAGAGGAAGGGGTAGAATTATAACCTGATTGGGCAACAAATAAACAAAAAAAAGATAAGTAAATAAGCAAATCTAAACCAATCCCAGAGAAAACGCAATTTCCTTCCGACGACAAAGTGAATGACTTTGTGTTTTTATATATACTGCCCCTAGAAGTTTCAAGTGTTGGGCCGATCTTGCTTTTGCCAGCATTTGGAAGCAATCGTTCGTATACGCCAATGAACAAGGCTTATTTATTTTAGCAACAATGTTCTTTGCAAGAAACCAGTCTGATCCTAGTGCAACAGAACGCGTCTCTGATTGACACGTGATTCCGCTGTTTACGTTTATCAACATAGTAGATCTAGAAACGCCAAA